>CABEEJ010002061.1:18137-28419 GCA_901482245.1 Timema douglasi
CCATGTTGTTTGGAGAAAAATTTAATGTTTATTGCTCGCCTTTTACCCAGTTAAAATTTTAAAAAAGGCCTTTCCGCCCCCCCCCCCCCTTTTCCAACCTATCTACAACAAATTCTGGTAAAACGCACTTCAATTATGGTTATGGAGAGGAATTTAAGTAACATTTAGAGAAAATGTACATACATTCACATAAAGGGAGAGTGGAAACCTCAAAACACCACCAAACCAGACAAGATGGCCCCGACAGTTAAGTACATTTGACCGCCGATGCCGGCCGGCTTTTAAACAAACTATCGACATATGTTCTCGAACAATAAAATCTTATCGTCACAAATAAGACACTGGCGGCACCCTCAGTCAGACTTCATGGTCACTTAAAATAATCGAGATATAAGACGCTGCCCGTGGAAATAGTCTGAGACCCTCGCTCGACGCAAACCTTCTCCGTGCCAGTCCCACGAGAGACATCTTGTAAGAGGTGATCATCCTCGTCGTGTCCGAACCTACTCCGCAAGGTGTGCATGACTTCGGAAACAAGAGACTCGGACGAGGTCGCGTCTTCTAGCCCGCGAGCCCGCAGAGCTCTCAGCAGACACGCGTGAACGGTGCCCAGGATATCTCCTAGCTCCGCAACAGAGTCGGTCGTACCGGGGACGTGGCTTTCTACTTCGCGTTTAGTAACCTCGCGTGGACTTGCACACCTCATTTCGTCGATGTTGTAAATCGCAACCCAACTCAATTCGCTCACACCTTCTGCTAAAGCTTCCATTTCCTGTGTCTCATCCCCATTAATATCCGCGCGTTCCGTTTGGACGTGAGAAACGTCAATATGCCGATCAGACAGATCAGAAGCACTGGCGAGGCGCGAATTTTCGTTCCTGAGGTTTGAACAACTTCTGGCAAAAACGTCTTCATATGAATTGTCTCCGGCTCCCCAGTCTTGGTTTGTTTCTGTTCGCTCGGTCGTCCTCCGCGTACCACATTCATCTTCAGCGCAAACAGTTGGCTCGACATCATTGGCGTCATTTACTGATGGCTCGACAAGTGGTCCACCATTTTTTGAGGACGCGCTACTGAAAGACTCATAACTACTGGAATACTCGTCACTACTTAAATAAATATCCCCCGTATTTCCGTCTACTGGTAACTGCGAGCTGAGGTTTTTAACCTGAAACACACAAGTGGACAAATTATCTTAGAGAAGGGAGTATGACATAAACAGTAAAAACTATAACTCGTGGAGTCTTGTAATATAGAACTCACCAACCGCTTGCGTACGGATGAGACGATGTTCCGGGCGGAGCAGTATTCGACGAGTTTGGTGTATCTGTCTTCGAAACCATATCCATCGCGCGTGTCGACATCCGAACCAAAGAAAACTTTGGACACTTTGCCGTCAAAGCTCTTGACAAACTTCAGTCTTTGTCCTTGAACAAGAATAACAGTATTAAACAACTTGAAAGAAAAATCGACAAACTTTTCTCCTGGTGATGGTTTTATAAATATCAAAACATGTTGAGAATGAAAATCTACTCGTTGTTTAAGAAACCACAATAGTCGCTAAAGGACTAGAATGTATCCGTATGACACTTTGGAATCACTTCTATATAGAATACAAACAAAGTTTAAATAAATTTATTCGCATCGATTCAAAAATGTTTTCATCTCTCTGACTTTTATATTGCCTTAAATTTGCTTCAAACAAACAACAACAAAATCTACTAAGATTTTATCTCATTCCGGCCCATTTTTTAGTAACTTTAAAAAAAAATCTAATCAAATTATTTATTATTTAGCACTGCATCTTACTACCCGTTCGGGTTATATGCTTTAAGTACTAATTACGCTAATGGATTAGGAATTAGGAAGGTTGAATTAGAGGAAATTAACCCGCATTTGCGTGGAGAGAGAGAGTGGAAAACCATTTAGGAAAAACCACCCCCAGTTCACCCGACCGAGATTCGAACCTCGATCTCCCCGTCCTCAGCAGTCGAGCTTAACACGACAAGCGCGTTAGCCAACTACGCCACCGAGGCGGGTAATCTAATCAAAAATTTTAAATTTCTGCTTCTAGGTGCACATGTTCATCCACAGGGGATATTAATTTTAAAATGTCGGACCTCTGTGTGGGGTATATATCGAGACATGAACATGACAAACAAACTACAAATGTTGTTAATATAGATGAAGTACTATTTGTTTTTATTGTATCTATAGTATTATTGTCTTTTTAGCACCTGTATTACCTGTTCAGGTTATGTGAATTAACTATGATTACTTTCATTAATTAATTAATTATATGTTTTCTTAGTTGTTTATAAAATATTTTAATTTGTTCTATAACTAAATATTTTTTTGATTGACAATTTTTATTGTTTTATGTGTTTCATATGGGCCAATAGAAAATTAATTAATTTTCTCAATAACAGTACTTTACTTTTCTTTTCCCTAATACTATTAATATACTCTAATATATATTTAATATTTCTACAAATTTTATAATCTTCAGCTATAGATTTGACTGTCATAACCTTCCTTATTCTGGCCTTGTATTTTTAAACGTTTTTAATTTGTTTAGTGTTATTTTAGCTGCAGCTAAATTTTAATTCCGAAAGACCCGTTAAATAATTTTTAATTCGATTTAATTTCCTTTCTGGGGTTTTTAAATTAATCCTCACTTATTTGTAAAGCTAATTTCAATTTTCTTATTCTCAAGTCCTGTAACTTGATATCTTAAATAATACTTCATAGTTGTTTTTTATATAATATTTTAAAATGTTTTCACTGTGCAGTTAGGAATAATTGTTTTTTTTTACTACTTTTCTCAAAATTATCTTAAATTTACAACTAAACCCCAGTGAAGATGTGTTTTAAAAATAAGCAAATATTAAGAGATCAGAATTTATTAAATTTCAAATTAAAATATAAGTCTGAGAGGACAGTTAAAAACTTTTATTCAGCACTTTTTGGTCATGAATATTATTTATGTTTCAGTCATTAAATATTGTTTACATAATTCGATAGAAACCATGTGTGTTGGTACAAAATTTAAGGTATATTAGATCAATGAGTAAATAAGCCCTCAACCAGTAAATCTAATGAATGCAATGTACTACTAAGGTAGTTCTTTGATTCTAAGAAACTTTTTTTTTTCGCATTTAATCATCTCTAAAAACGAGGTGTCTCTTTGAATTTCAGTTCTTTTTCAACCAACTCTCTCGAAGGCTCAGTAGAGTCGGATACTGATACTGATTCAGAAGAGAGAGACGAATAACCAACCTACTGATAAATAAGGTACAATGCTTGTTAGTAGATTATTTATTTTTGTAGAATTGGGCTGTTTTTTTCTGTTGGCGGTAATGAAATCGATGGTGTCGTAGAGTCGAAGCTATACGGTATATCAATGAGCGTTAAGAAGAGTACTTTACCTGGTCGAAGAACTTTGGTCATATCCAAATTTCCCAAAGTGACCCCGTACAGGAAAGCATTTTCTCTGCGGAAGAACATCCCCGGGTGTGCCCGTTCCTCGTTGAGCACACCCTGGTCCTCAAACACATACTCGAGTACGCCAACTTTGACAGGGAGCTCCGTCTGCTGCATTTTCTCCGCCTCTTTCTCGTCCATTTTCCAACATTCTTCCCCCGTCCACGGATCGGTCTCCGACCCTTCGCGCGAGACCCGGACAAAGACAAATTCCCCGACCGTCACGTGGCGCTCCATCGGTTCTTTCTGATCTAGAGTCTCGCCGTGCCTGGCGTGGGAAAACTTGTGATTGGTCACGGTCACACCGTAATATTTCCCGTTCTCCGTCACGACGACAAGGAAACACTTGGTTAACACTATAATTATCTTCCCTTTGTAAACGTAATCTGGATTCAAACACATCTTCTTTCTAACAATGCTTGCATCCGAGTGACCAATGCTTGTCCATATTCGGGTCACTTTAACAGAGCGCGAAGCCCCGTTTGTGACAATATCAGCATCAAAGTTAGCGCATGAACCCACGGGTAAATATTTCTTCAAGGACAAGTTCGATCCCGGGGGAAGACAGGCACAATTCCTGTTAAATCCCGATCTTAAATTGATGCTATTAATTCTAAATTCAAGTACGCCTTCATTATCCGATATGTAATATACAACAATGCCACAATAGTTGAGCAGATACTTGGGTAGCACGTCTGATACAACAGTCTCGTCCTGATTGGTGGTTTTTGTGATTTCATGCTTTTCGAGTGTTGCCTGAAACGGCTGTAGAGTATCATTAAGTTCCGTAAATCCGCCGCCCGGCCTTTTATTTGTTTTGACCGTAGAGTTAGCTTCGACCTTGTGCTCGGGTTTTAACACTATGTTTGTCTCCATAGGTTTGAAAGACATTCCCGTACTGTCCGCCCGACCGTACAGCTCGCGCAACGCCTGTGGGTTGTCACTCACGCCGTGACGAGCCGACTCGACACTCGATGTCGTTGAGGCAGTGGCGACAGGATCTGAACTAACATCTGGATCGGGTGATGATCCTGGTTTAATTTGGAACAGTGGGGTAACTTCTCCGCTATTTTCCGCGACACAATGTGACTTCTTACTTGTCCAAAGTTTTGTAATAATGATATTGCTATAGTCTCCAGGCCTAGTTAAACTGGCGTTGAAATAAACGGTTTTCCCGACGGGCAGGTATTTCTCAAGCGGTTGTTTTACTAAATCAGGGAAATAAACCAGTTTTTTGTGAAACCCGGCTATGTATCTTGTTCTGTCGATAGTGTATTCGACTATCGCTCTGACATTGGAAATGTGCTCTCTCACTATAGCGCTTTGATTTATTAGAACTAATGGAAAGCTTTTGGAGAAAGGTTTCGTCTCACTTTTAAGAGACGGATCGATTGTTTTATCATTGCCGAGATTACTTAGACTAGGACTGGAGCCCCCACCACCCTGTGAAACTCTTGGTTTTTTACCTACCCAAAGAGATGTTATATGGATTTCTTCGTTTGAGTCCACCGTAGCATCGTAGCTAACACTAGAACCGGCAGGAATTATGGACTGTAGCGTCGTATTTTCATTCTCCTTTGATAGGTGAACCACACTTCTGTGGAATGGGACTTGAACCTTCCCGCCTGAGCTGGTCCCGACTTCGAGCACCCCTTCATCCACCGAAATGTAGTGACTCACTTTAGTACTCCAGCCCATGAGGGTCACAGGCTCCCTCGGTGAGTTTTTCACAACAGGTTTCTCAGGTCTCGGCCGGAGGTGCGGCACGGCGTCAAACCCCGACGCAGAAGCGGGCGAAAATGACGTGGTGGCAATGTTGTGATCAGAACATGTCAATTCCTTTGAGCCTTCCTGTTGTAAGGTCCCTCCAGCGAGACAGGTCTCCTCCGAGCTCATGTGTGAAGAGGTCAATTCGTCACCAGCAGTCACAGATTCTTGTCTCTGTTCATTTTCCGCCGATTCCATCGGCGGTGATGTGGCCTCTGAATCGTTTTGAAGGCTTTGTTTCATTTCATTGGCTCCGTCATTTTGCACAAGGTCAAATGACGTACAGGCAAATAAGTCTAGCTCTTCCTGTGATATCTCGGTACTATTTTCATGGCCCGACTGCGGCACAGAGGGTACTGTAGTTGCTACGGCGCTATCCTTCACTAAATGTATCTGTTCTGCTTTATTTTCTGCGCAAGATGACATCACATCGAGAATAACGTTTGATGTTGGAAGTGATGCCCTTTTTCTGTACTTTCTCTTCGTCCAAACTTTAGTTATTGTAATGTTATCATAGTCTCCAGGCTCTGTCAATATGGCGTCAAAGTACGCTTGCTTATCCTGGTGCAAATACTCCTGCGAACACATATGATGTGGCAGGCAGACAACATTCTTGTGAAAACTTGCGTTTTTAATTTTACCTTCTACAGTAAACTCAATGACACCTTCCCCTTCAGAATTGTAAGACTTTACCCTACCGGCTCGATTATGCAAGTTATTTGACAAGCTCGCATTCGATGCCGTATTCGATTCCAGTGACGCGACACTGGTCTTGTCGTCAATAGGTAGTGCGGTCTTACTTCTGTCAAACGTTTCATCTAAGATAGTATTTAACAAATCAGAACTATGGGGTAAACGATTCCTGGGTGTCCTCCTGTCCCATAGACATGTCACAAGAATATCTCCCGAAGACAGGATTTGTGCGTCAAGGTAGACTATACTGCACAGAGGTAAATAGGTCTGTAGACACACTAAACCATCCGGGAAACAGACCACGTTTTTATGAAACAGTACACTCCTGATTCTTCCCGCCAAGTTTGCTTCCACGATACCTTCGTCATCAGAGATATAAGATACCACCACGCCGGATGTACCGTGAATATACTCTGGTGTTTTTACGGCAGGTTCTATTTTGAGAGCATCGGGTGTTTCCGAGTTAGTCCTTTCAGAGACGTGTTCTTTATTATACTTCTTGCCTCTCCACAAACACGTTATGTATATTCCCCCAGAAGACGAGAGTTTGGCATCAAAACAGACCACGGAGCCGACAGGCAAAACATGCTCCAGGGACTTATTCCTCAAAATCTCTTGGTCAAGGATGGCGTTCCGATGGAAAATGACGTCTTTCCCCAATGAAGAGCACTCAACAACGCCTCGATTCACAGAAAGGTAACTTTTGACTTTACCACAACGTCCCCGGACGTAAGTGACAGACACGTCCTTCTGCTTTGATTCCAAGACGTCAAGCCCTTGAAGCTGTGTCTGACACAGTGAATCAACTTCATCAACTTTTGTCGATACATCCCTGTTTATATTTTCCGATTTAAAGAGGGAGTTGTAATATGATATGGTGCAGTCGATTTGAACATCCAATTGTTGCTTAGGTTTCTTGCCGATCCAAATGCTGGTTATCAAGATGGTTGAAGAATCGAGAGTTCCCACAATCACCGCGTTGAAATGCACCATTTTCCCGACTGTTAGAAAACTTTGCAGCGTTGCGTTTGGTTCATTTCGCAGGTGATAGATCGCAATCTTATGAAATGCCAACTCAATTTTCCCGTACTTCAACACACCGATACTATCGGAAAGAAAACTCACCACCACACCGGTTTGTCCGGAAATGTGTGTTGGGTATCGGGACTTTGCTAAGTCGGTAATACTTCCTAAATTAGAGGAAGTGTTTAAGTTATTTTCATGCGAGCAAGAAGTTTTCTCTGCAGGAGAATAGGTTGCATCAAACTTAGGTGGCGGCTGGCTTTTATATTCTTTGTTTGTAGACCTCGCTAAGTTTTCATCCGACAGCACCTCGACAACTGTTGCTTTGAACTTGACTTCAGCTTTTCCGTCGCCAGGAATTACGTCCATTGACACAAACATCCCTACTTTCAAAACACTCTGCAGTGAAATTTTTGAGGTTAGTTTTTTACCCTCCACTAAGAACTTGTTTTTAAAGAAAATGGCTCTCTCTATCTTACCACATTTTTCGAAAGAGACAATGCCAAACATCGGCATAAGCGTATCCAAAATGCCAAACGTTCTAGAACTGGCTGGAGGTAAAGAGCACTCAGAGTGTTTACTTACAGAGGAAGTTTCACTCACCGATGAACCAAAGCTTCGGTTCTCGATAGTGTCCAAGTTTAGAATATCGTTATTGTGATGCTCCATGGTCATTCATCAACTCAATATATCCCAACTTTATTTACCGTGGATTTGAATTAAAAGGACAATTCACATCCAATTTACAGCTGCCAATGTTAACCCCGGGGCTTTATCAGGTGTCATTCCGATATGATGTGGGGTTGTTTATCAAGAATGTGGTTTGTTGGTCCGATCGGCAGTGCCCTCTTCACATCGGTGATACCTTAAAAAGAGAAATAATCATATAACTATCGGCTCTAAAACATAATAACCATGGCCTTGTCAAGTATTTTCTCAGGTACAGTCGCCCCACGGCTTCTTTGGTGCTGACTGTCAGAAGTGACAGCTGCTAAACACATGATTTTGCAGATCATATGGTTTGGCGTGTAGGGATAAATAATTTGGTCTGGTAAATTTTCAAAACCGTCATCTGTCAGCTGTGAGCTGTCAGTCAGCTCCAAAGAAGCCATGGGGCTACTGTACACTCAATAAGTTTGGGCTTATACCACCTGGGACCTTTCGACTATAGTCGACTGGAGCCAGCTGTATTTGGCATGACTTATCTTTATTTGGAACTGCCAAACAATATGGTCCGACTCATCACTCTCATATTATATTGGATTGTGGGCGAGATGAGTTAGAGTCCTCAGGTGCACGGAGGGTATTTTTCATAAATAATTTCCCGCTCTCTCTCTCTCTCTCTCTCTCTTTCCATACAAATGTAACTAGGTTCAACTAGAGTCGCTATTGTCCGGCCTAAAGTGGCGGCTTTCCAGGCCGGATAAAGAAAAGCTAGCGAATTAAAAATTGAAACAAACGTCAACTTGTCCTTCACTGTCCGGCTGTCATACCTATGAGTGTGCAATGCGCACACAACTCATGTAGCTATGCCTCACGCACATCTCCCTTGACAGTTTCTGTTTCCAGCCAAATCATATCCACCCCAACCGAGTGCGCGCGAACGCAATAACGCCAAATCCATGCATAGCAGTTATGTTGTGATGTCTCCAATGTAACAGTTGTATGGCATTTGAGATAGATTTTTTTTTTAATAAATACTATTGGATATGTAGAGGTTTTTTTAATTTTCATAACTCACTTGTTAATTTCGAGATTTGGGCCAGATAATTGCGACTCTAGAAATACATTTCTTCTAAAATTCCACCTTCCTAATCCATATTCTATTAGAGTAACTAAGGTATTAGTTTAACCTAAAAAAAGATGGCCAAAAAAACTGCAAAAAAATACTTACCTTAAGTAGCATTTCCTTTTCTAGGGTAGTGCTAAAAGTATAATGAATAAGGAGAAATTGTAATTTTGCGAAGGAATGACAGGGTTAACAGGAGGTTGTGGAAGCGTTCTCTGGGGGGTAGTTTTAACCCCTCAGTAGAAAGGTGGGTTACCACATAAGAGCCTCTTGACGAGGCGGGGACATGAGGTGAGGCAGTGGATGGGGCCCAGCCTCGGCTCGGACCTGCCCTTCAGGCGATCAAAGATTCCTTGTATTTAATAAAGTTCAAAGGCAACTCTGTGTCTGTGATTTAGAACCAGGGAAGGGGGGGGAAGGGTATCCAACGCACTCGCCTGAGGGAAGGACAGGGGAGGGGGGTAGTATTATTTGCAGGCCAATAAAATAAAGGTTCTGATGAAAAATTATTCCTCAAATGAGTTATCATAAAAAAATTAACTTTGATGAAAAACAACTCAATTTGTTAATTTCCTATATTTTTAACTTGCCTTGGAAAAGGTACATTTTATTACATTTTTTCTTAGAACCGCATCTTACTACCCATTCAGGTTGTGTGTAACCTATGTACTGATTATGCTTATGTGCCAGGAATGAGGTTAGGCGGAATTTAAGAGAAGTGCACCAACATTTACGTGGAGCAAGTGAAAAACCACTGGACTCGAACCTTATCTTAGGCCAACCAAAGGTTTAGTGACTCAATAATAGAATGTATATATTTCATTTCATGTAACTTAATGTTTTTAATTAAATAAATTATTAGTTTACAATTATGTGAGGGTTGTCGTTGCTATATGACTGTTCATAAGCGATAATAATATATGTATATGTAATATTTAATTGTGTACAGCTTGTGTGATTTACTACTAGAAATTACAAATGTTAAATTAAAATATGTATTTAATTATATATAGCCTAAGATACAACGAAACTTACAATATTATCAATGGCTTTCCAGTTTCCTCTAAACAATATTTAGGCAGGGATAAGAGTTTCTGGATTTACCCGTCTCGTTTCAAAACAACGTAAAAATAAAATAAAATAAAACTAAACAGACTTTATACTCCTTAATACTCCTAGACAACTGCCAACAGGAAATCCGACCCACACGTACGTCGAATCTAACACGTCATATGAATAGGAAATGGTATTACAAAGCCCAGTCCACACGCAACGTTTTATTACTAGGTTATTAGCAGGGGCCGGATATTGTTGACGTGTCATCTTTTTTATATATATATATATACAGCAACGGTAATGCTCGTGTGTACATAAGCTTTTGTTCATCTCCTACTTGTAGAAATAATAATAATAATATTTAGCACCGCGTCTTACTACCCGTTCGGGTTATACGTTTTAAGTACTAATTACTCTAATGGATTAGGAATTGGGAAGGTTGAATTAGAGGAAGTGCCCCGCATTTGCGTG
>CABEEJ010002061.1:35451-74106 GCA_901482245.1 Timema douglasi
TTTTTCGTTTTTTAAACCACATCACTTTATAATATGACTGCCACGGTGTTCTAGTGGTCTGAGTTTTTGGATTTAGATCCAGAGGTCCTGGGTTCGACCCTCAGCGCTTGCGAGGTCTACTCGCATTTCTTGAGTGATAAAAATCCGTAGCGCAACTTCCTTCGGAGGGAAAGTAAAGCCGTCGGTCCCCATATTAATTGCGGCATCTAAGAGAACCCTGGAAAGTTTGTGGAAATACCTTTCCCGGAAAAATTGGAAGGCCCTTTTTATCTCGCTCTTGGAAATTCTCGTCTGCTGATAATATTATCAGTAGGTTCAGAAAGTGAACGTTAAATTCCTCAATTTTTATTTTTTTTAATGGCACTAGTGCACTCGATTGAGTTGAGAGGCTGAACCCTCATGTGCTCATGATTAAATCTTGCCATCCCCGAACGGAACCACCGAACCAAATATGCCGGTCACAGCCCTACCGACCGATCCGATATAAGACCACAATAATGAATGCTGGGTCACAACTTTTTGAAAACAGATCCTATTTTCCGGCATGTTGTGTAAAATATTTTACTCTGCTGCTGCTTTAATTTTTTATTTTATATGAAAAGTTTTAAAACTATTTTTTCTATATCATATTTTTGTTAAGGATTGTAAACAAGTTTAAAGTGATAAGTTATTTAATATATACAATATTGTTTTTAAATATTTATTGAATTGGTAAAAAAAAAAACACATAAATAATGTTACCTTTTTAATAGAAAGAGGCGGGACGGTTTTTTTAAAGGCCTTTAAAAGTGTTACACGTGCTGTTATTTTGGAGATATGAATATTATGAAGCTGGAAATACAATTTACAAAGAGTCTAGCTATCGAAATGACGACATGAAGAGGGATAGAAAGGGAGTGTTAGTTTGACGAGAAAGAAGAAGTTTCAAGAACATTATTTTAAAACGGCTCAAGAAACACGAGTCGAAATGGTTCGTATCCTAAGAATAGTTGGGCTCAAACGCTGTGAAAGTGTGCACGTGTATTTCTGAGGTTGTGGGCCATTAATTGGGCGCATGGTGAGACGCCCAACAGCATTGAACCCAGACCCGAACCCTCTAAAGGAAGAACAATTGACTTCTCGCATTCCCAACTGTGGTTTCGACTCGGCTTTCAGCAGAAGAACTCTGTGGTGATCGTTGTACAAATAGTAATTAAAGGTCGCAACAGTTAAAATGTGTGTGTTGATTTTATCGACAACATGGGATGAAAGTCGTTAGTTTCATTATTTGTCTGGTGTTGAAAATAAACGCCTTCTGTCTGAGGATGTTTCCAGTATCCTGTGTGTTTGTTTAAGTGATGTATCAAACAAGAGTTACACGCGTCATGACGGTATTCAGGGCAGGAACAAACCCAACATGACTTGTACAGTGAAAATAACACAGTCCACACTTTACACTGCTGCCACTGTGTCAAATAATGGCTACCTCTTGAAGAAAACCGACCGTTAATACCCAATCCCCTGACCTAGGTTCCATCCTATCGAATATACTCACATACAATGTTTTCCTGTATTTGTCCTTTGTTATATGTTCCTTTCTAAAGTGTCCTGTCATTCTTTACAAATTTACTTTATCTCATTTTTTTTATGTTTGTTTCCTTTTCTGTAAAAATAACGCGTGTTTCATACTCTTTATAGAACTGTTCTGGTAGAATCAAACCTAGGTTGAGTGATTGGGCGGCAACCTCTTTGTCCAGTGGCAGCAGTGTAACGTCTGAACTGTGTTGTTCTTTTCATTGTAAAAGCCGTGTTGTGTTTGGTTCCTTTTAAACGTTTCTCTTCCTTTCCCCTCCATCTTTTTCCAAATACAACACGATAACGGGTATTTTAACGATCCAACATAACTAATTCTTAAAATCATGTTATGATTTTTTTTTTTCTTTAGACAAAGGTACCTAGCCTGATCTAGCTGTAAGGCAACAAACCTTAGCGCAGGCCCGGTTGAACAGGAAAATATGGTATGGTAGACCTGTGTGGACAAAAGATTTCCACCGCCCGGATTTGGATCTTTGTTTACAAACTATATGCTAGTTTGAATTAATTACTTTTAATTAATATACTATGAATCAATTGGTCTGCATATGCATTGAACTAGGGGTTTGCGAGTAGGCATTTGCCACTTTGAGTCGAGTTTGAATGAAAAGTGGAGTTTTTTTGAGTTTTAGTAATATGGAGCAATATGGAACAGGAAATATCTCAAGTTTAATTTCAGTAATAGATCCATGGATAAACCATAAATAAGTAAATATATATATATATTTTTATTTTGTGAAATTTATAATCACACAAATCTTAATTTTTTAAATATAATCATACAATTTTTTTTTTTAATTAGACGGGAGGAAATATTGAGGGACTTTATAGGCTATGAAATTATTTCTTAAGATTGAATAAAATTTAAAAATTTTTGAGTTTTGTAAAAAATCTTCAAGCTAAATTTGAGCAGCTACTAAAACTCAACTGAATTTTTGCGTACGATATATCACCGCATAATCGTCGCTTATTTTATACCTAATTTCTATGGAAAAAAAGGTGGAGTCGCCATTGTGTGAAGCTTTAATAAAAAAAAATTAACGTATCACTATCAGACAATCACTAGTTTAATTTTCACGGGAACACCATACCATATCATGTGACTTACTCTTGGTAGCTTCGCCTACCCGCCCCCCACCTCCTCTTGTTACAAACCACGCAACTCTCGCCTTTCACAACTATACCTACTGTCAATCTGCGTGTGATGAGACAACTATGCATTCAAGGTCAAAGGTCAACATTGATAGATCTTTGATGGTGCGTGAAAACAAGGGGGTGGGGGGAGGAAGTGGGCCTAGCTTACCTCTTTCTCTACCATTCAAATTGATGTGACGAACAGGACTATACCATGTGACTTTAAAAAAAACAGGGTGCGACAATTATGTGGGAAAATATGTTACCTGCACACCCCTACATGGAACGCTTATTAAGTGGTTCATTATTAGAAAACAAATGAGGCCAGGTCATAAAGATTCCTTTAACTCAAATGACAAAATAATTTTTTCAAATATATTGGCCCGTTCCTGTTTCTTTTTAGAGATAGGGATAGATAGCGTACTTTTGTACTATCGAGTTACTAATGCCATAGAGTAAGTAAATATGGATCAAATCTTTTAAAAAATGAAAATGGTTTCAATCGAATGTTAAGCTAAATTATTGATAATTTTTTTGTTTAATAAAAAAAAATAAGGTTGCTAAATAGTGTTGAAATAATGAATACATTATATGTATTACAAGTTTCACTAGTCAACTCGATTAGTTGACCCATGACAACTTCTTTTAAAAGTTTGATATTGATTTGAATTAAATTCCATCGAATACAGATATAGGATCTCATTTGGTTTGAAAATGGACGTCCCCTCTGAGACCCATTCATATAATAAATATAACATTAACTTCAGATCGAATACAAATCCTATCAAGGTTCGGATTTGGATTCAAAATGTCGAAACTTTGCACGGGCTAACTTTGAGAAACTTGATCTCATTTTGAGTTTGATGTGTGCCTTTACCTCGAAACTTACTCCTTGATATCATAGTGGGCATCCTTGGTATGAAGTGTGTTTGTCTTGTTTTGTTGGTTTTTTTTAAAAAAGAAACATTACTGTACTAGAAAAAACTTATTTGTTGAACTGTTTAAATTTAGGAAACTGCCAAATATTTTAGAGCAATATGAGACGTCTAAACTTCTATTTTATCTCGTATTTGTAAGTATTTTACAGCTATAGTTATTTTATTGAATATCTAATAATGAAAGTTTTACAAATTTTACAAAAACTGTCTTGCTAGACTTTTCAGAGTTGGTTTTATGTTTTATACGATCGAACAGAAGTGACTTCTTGTAAACGGCGGCGGGGGTAAATGTTTCTTGGTTTCCTTTATCAAATTTTGTACGGTTTTATTTTTGCACACACTTTTGGATTGTAAGATTTCTAAACATGATGTGTTAAAACTGTTCAAGATTATTTTTAAATGTTGAGTTGTCATTTGAAATTACGTATTGATGGTCAAACCTAATATAAATATAGGGCAAAATTAATAACCAGAACCCAGATTATTATTTTTAGTTTTGGGTTGGACCTACTATTTTACTTATTCAAATCTTCATTTTACTTTTGAATCCGAATCTAATGATGAACATAAGAGGAAATAGCAATATAATAATTTCCATCCATCCGTTACTGTTCCCAGCCTGTGGTCAGTTGTTTATTCAAGCCATATATTTCCCACCACCAGCTGGCTAGGTCTGTTGTAGCTTCGTATATATTATAATCTAACTTAAGACTGGGACAAGCACAACATCCAGTCCCCGGCCCGTTAATTCATCACTGTGAAAGGGTAAACCCACATTTCACCAATGCCATACCAGGGACCCTAGGCTCAGGAGACACGCGCTACTCACTGAGCTAAGGTCTCTCATCTACAGGAGTAATGTTGTATTTATTTCGGCCCAGTCAAAAGGGTTAAAAGCCGACTTTAACCCACATTCCTCGCTCCCATAATAAGGGTTTAGATTGGATACGAACTGTGTGTGCTGCTTTAATATTATTAGCTCACAGGTTAAATTTGATATGTGGAGCTAATCGAGGAGGGGTTATGGAAAATGTAAAATTTGATACTGGTACTTACAAGGACATTTACTACCTCCTTCTATGATCACGCTTTAATTATTTTGGATAAGGAATTAAAAAAGAAAGATTAAATCATTGAGTAAATGTATAATTCTAGACAAAATGCAACATAGAAGTCATTTTTTAAACGATGTTTATAGTGGTACAATAAATCCATTTATTATTGTAGATGTTGTACATTACATTTTTTATTAAATAAATTACTATTATATTATTACTATTTTGTCTTATGGTTTCCACACACTGCATGCAAATGCGAGAACACTTTCTATAAATTCAACCTTACTCATACCTAACATATTAGCATAATTAGTACAAATGTGTATTTTTCACTTTGAGGTATTGGTATTATGAATTGTAACAGCCATATTGTGTCCGTTCCTTTTATATCTTAATATCCACCTTTGCAATACCTTCTTACAAATAAAATACAAACGCTTATTAAAAAAAATCCATGACATTACTTTAAAATCTCCATTTAATTTATTTATCAGACTTATGATCAAAAAATATTTTACTAGTAGTAAAACTCAGTGGTACTTCATGTACCCCTTGAAATCTTTATTACTAGGTGTTCTGTCTTATGACAGGTCTATTCCTTTTGTCAGTTAACTTAGATCAAAAATGCCTCCTCCTTCAACTGCCGGAATTTTCTTCTTCACTTCAAGTCATCCAGTATCTGAACCCTTCTTCTTAAGGGTGTGTCTGAGACAGTTAGCTTTGTATCGAAAAATCACATCCAAACTGGTTCTCTTCTCACCCTCTCTTCATTTGTCACCCTGTCTGTCTGTCTGATCTTCTCAAGTCTTCTCCATCACCACATTTCAAAGCTCTCCTGAGTGTTTCTGCTCCAAATGTAGCATTTTATCCGTTTCTTCCTCAGTTTAAAACTAAACCTGCTTGTCAGCAGTAACCTCTTTTTATTATTATTATTAGCACCGCGTCTTACTACCCGTTCGGGTTATACGCACTTACGCTAATGTGTAATGGTAGGGTGATTGAACGTGGGATCCGAACCACGGTGGAGGCCTGGCATTCCTCACATTCACAAGATGTCTTGTCAGAGGTGAAGGAAGGGTTTGGTAATCCTCTTCTTGTTAAAAGCTTCCTTGTCCATGAAAATCCTCAACCCAGTGTCCTTGCTGCAGTAGGCCTCCTTTGTCAGCAGACTTTCCAAGTACTTTTAACTGCTGAATGCTTTCCAACTCCCTGGTTTCCAATTTTGTATTTTAAGCAGCTTTTCATGTTTTGAAATAACCATCACTTGTGACTTCACATTAATGATCTCCACGAGCCGATCCATCAGTTACTGTAACTCTTCTTTATTTTTGGCCGGCCAGCAATGCTAGATCAGCCCCTCTCCATAAAAGTTGAACAAACTGGGGGACTAACAGCGTACCTGCCTCACTCCTCCTCCTATCTCTACGCTGTCGGTCTCTCCACCATTCAGCCTCGCCGTCCCAGGTACAGGTTTGCAACCAGCCAGCCCACAATGTGTGTCTGTATTAGATCTCAATAGCACCAACAAAACCACAGAGGATTTAGGGAGGAAAAAACCACGCAAGTGATTTAAGTTATAATATATTTTATTTCAACATATTTCACAGTTATAACATAATTATTACATCTATAACTCGACTCGGAATGTCCTAAGCGTTCCGATTAATATATAACATGTCTAAGTAAATGCCAATTTTTCTGTTTAGAAAAACAATAAATTTAGAACATAGTTATAATTTTAATGTCATCACAAACTTTGGGGGGTGAGGACAAGATGGGAAATGATTATTATTAGCACCGCGTCTTACTACCCGTTCGGGTTATACGCACTTACGCTAATGTGTAATGGTAGGGTGATTGTGAGATGAAATGGAGGACCTACAGTTTAACGTGGGATCCGAACCACGGTGGAGGCCTGGCATTCCCCACATTCACAAGATGTCTTGTCAGAGGTGAAGGAAGGGTTTGGTAATCAGATAAATCTGTGCCGGGACCGAGGATTGAACCCCGGACGCCAGTACAGAAGTCCGACACCTTACCCCTAGACCACCAGGTCACCTGGGAAATGATTAAAACAATATTTAACACCGAAACAAGTCCCCACCACTAACAGGTAAAATGATATATATACGAACCAAGCCGAATATCCCAAGTGTTTTCTTTCTTCACCAAAGTAAAACCTAAGTCTAAAAACTCTTGTGTCAACAATTAGTACTGTACTTAGAGGAGCTCTAAAATGTTTGATATGTTCATAAACACGTGTCAAGAGAAAGATATCGCATTAAACACCAGAAGCCAAATGCAAATTTTTAGTCTAATTTTTCAACAAAAATACCGGTAATATTTATTTTGTGAAAGAATTGAATAATTTTTAAATTCTAACTATCTTAAATATTGACTTATCCTTAAAATTTAAAAATGATACTTGGAGATAGGAATCAAACACAGGACCTTCTGTTTCGTATGCCAATGCTCTAGCATAATCGATCACTCATATGTAGCCGACGATTTCCACATGTCCATCACAGACTGCCTTAAATATGAGTGAAGAATTTTATATTTAATTTAGATGCCGCTATAACTGTAATTAACAAATATAATATCTTAGATATTTAATCCATCAATGAATATTAATAAATTACATTTAAAATTAAATAAAACTCTATATTATTATTCACAATTGAATTGAATGGAATGGCAGGTTTTGAACCAAATTATATTCCAATACCTTCACTAAACTCTGGTAACCGCGGTTACAAATTTCAAACATAGATTAACATTTTCTCTAATCTTAATAATAAATATGAGTATTTCTATATTCACATAATCCATATATTAATTAAAAACATAAGATTTATTTTCCTTATTTATCTTAACCCGAACAAAAAATTAAAATGTGGAGGTGTCTATATAAAGGCATGTGGTTGCAAGGGATGAAAAATGACAGATTCAAACTTCAGATGTAACAGTTCTGACATCACCAAACAAACAACACAACTTAATTATATTTTATTTTTCTATGAGTGGATAAAATAATGATAACCTGTAATAACGGAAAGTTTCGAAGTATTTTGTTAACAGCGTCGTCGTCACTTTAAACTACTCCATTTCACTCAATCCTCACTGAACATTTCAGAGCAAATAGTTCCTGAACTATTAAAATGGGAAGAAAAAGATACGGGAAAGAAGGATATATGAAACACAACACAGATTTTACAATGAAAAAGAACACAATTTACAATGCTGCCACTTGAATAAAATTGATTGTTGCAGTCCAACACAACATCTTAAAAATAGAAGAAAGTTGTGTTCCGTGTTTCATACCCCCTCCCGATGATTTCCGATGGAATGAAACCTAGGTCGAGGGAGTGGGTGGTAGCGATCGATTTTCTTCAAGGGGCAGACACTGCCTCTACGTCCAGTGGCAGCAGTGTAAAGTGTGAACTGTGTTCTTCTTTTGATTGTAAAGGCAATATTGTGTTTGTCCCCTTTTGTGTGTCTATTCCACCTTTCCTATACCTTCTTTCATATAACAAATGTACCTCAAAAAGTGAAAAGAGCTTAAAGAAATAGTGTCTTATATTTAAGAAATACTAAGCGAGACTAAATATAAATACTCTAAATTAATTTTCAAAGTTTAACTAAAAAAAAAAATGTACCATATTACATGAATAAGTTATCCTCATTGGCTTGATAATTGCACCTAATTATTTGGCAACGCCGCCTACCTAAAAGTATAAAACTGATTCCCACCATGAGATATAAATGCACCTATGTACAATTTAAATAAGAGAAGCATCACATAAAAAAAAACTAAACTTAGTCCCAATTAAATTGTAAGACTTCACATTCCGAAAAACATCGATCGATTCGACTTTCTAACTATTTCTGATAAGATGTTATTTCCGGAGCCGAAATATCTTCCAAACCAAAATGTATATAAAAAGAAACATTACACCACATTTTGGAAAGAAAGAGAAGGTGTCATATTGTAACGACGGTTGGTAACAATGAACAATTTGCCACCAATTTTGTAATCATCATCATCAACAGTTTACAGCCTCTCCTCCTCTCACCCTTCATCCATCCCTTGTTCTTCCTTTTGCACTCCCGACCCACCGCTTCTATATCCCACATCTTCTTTGGTATCTTCTCCTCCGTTCTTACCCCCTTAGCCGTGCCTTCTCTGTCCTGCCCTGTCCTCTCTCTCTAACCCTCTCAAAAACACTTAATTTACGCACTATATACAGGGGTGAGCAGACATCAGATAATGAGGTACGAGAAGTCAAACACTGATAACTATTTATAATTAGTGTAAATTAAACCTAATGACTGAAATTAATATAAAATTAGGAGGTCTAATGAAAATAGAAGGCACGTTTGCTGGAGCATGAAACAAGACTAAAAGATTCATTTTAAAGCTGAAACTTGATATAAATTAAGATATTTCAATCGAGCTCGGTGAGTATTAAATAAAGGTATTAAAAGTAAGAATGTATAAGGTGTTGTACAAATCATGCCGAGTTTCATTGTCGGACTTGGTACGCCTCAAGACATGTCCAGAAAGTGAAAACTAAGCTACCCTAAAAATAGGCACACTTCACTTTATTTCTTTACATAATATTTCGTAAAATTTGTCATATCAAGGGCAGAGTTTATAAAAACTCGAGCCCACACAATTTTTAAGCAATTTTTTTTTTCCATATCATCAACATTTGTTTTACCTCTCCATCGCTGCCCGTCTCTGAAAATCTCTGAAGGTGAAGAAACAAGACTTTTTACCAAAATTTCACACTTTTGCTGGACCAGCGATTTGTCACGTGATCAAGGATAGATGTAGCTTCAATTTTCATCACACACTCAAGACAGCCTTCATCACATTCCGTCATCATACTTCGGTGATTTGATTATGAAATTTGTCTGATGAACATTCTCAGAACTAAAAATTTTATCACCGTAGCTCACAGCAGGATTTGTGTGTTCGATGTAGAAATGTGAAAGTCGATGAAAAGATGACTACAAGAAAATACATGCCATGACGGTTATTGGAACTAGATAAAAAAAAATTAGTGACCTCGAGCACTTTCTCCGTTCTTAAGCGCGTTTGGTTGCCTTGTGCCGGATGTGTTTAGTATTTAGAAGCACTTACAATTTTAAGGTCACTTCTCGCAACAAGTTACAACATAAGATTACAGGTCTAGCCCGGCCGAAGCTGATGGATTTTTATCGGAAAGTGAACATTCCCAGCGCAGTTTCCTTGGGATGTTGATGTCCACAGTCGCGTGTCGTCGAAAGCCCCTAAATGCAGGATATAAGATACTTTTCCTACAAAACGTGTAGTCACATCTTTGCTCACTCGCTCGCTGGTATAAACTAAGTGCTGAAGGCAACAGGAAACCGCAGCACTCATTCATGACTTCCCTAGTAAATACATTTCCTCCCGGATGTAGTGGGTGGACGGTCCTGGCTACGCACCGAGGAAGCACATGAAACCAACCTTCACGTTAACTTTCAAAAAAATATATTAGAAGATATGAGAATTCCTGATCCTTATTCCAAAGATTTCTAATGAGATTCTTAACAACAAATTTAAACAACATTTCCTATGATTTGAATTTCAAAAGCCTGTCACTAAACAAAGTGAGCTCCCATTAAGGAACCTTCCAAGGAATCCTCAAGGAAACCTGTTATAAACTTCCAAGTAGTGGAAGACGATAATAATTGCACGATTGACACAAAGAAAAATGTAAACGTGTTACTTAGAATCGAAATAATTATAACCAGGGGTGTCGAAACTTGATTTCTCTCAAGTTTTTATACTCAAACAAATCAGCACTATTCCAGATTAGGTAATTTTTCATAGTGACTTTTTTTATTTCACTTAGTGTCTGAAAATTGTAAATTGACGTTATGACGGGTTATCTTATGTTGTGGTTTGTTTTTTTCAAATACGTCATAGTATGGTATAAAAATAAATAACACATTTGTTCTGCAAGTTTGGATGCATGGAAAAATATTGAAATTGTAAATGTGTAACGAATCAAAAACAACACTTGAATAGTCAAGGTTAAATTTCAAAGATTCAAAATCAAGAAAAACAGGAATCACAATCCAAGTAATACTGCATTTTATAGCTGTATGTAGAAAATAGTCCCGTAGATATCCAGCAGGAACAGAGAAAAACTAAATGCGAGTATATTTGTATTGCACTTTTAGAATTGTACCAACACCTCTCTGCCTGGTACCACTCACGGTAGGCCTCCGCCGGCGGCAAACCTTGAAATGGAACAGGTTAACTTTTATCGTTTAATCAGTAAAACATCTGCTAATGTTTTTTTCGCTGTCTTTGATTTAACGACTTGATCGAACAAGTTTAAAGCCAAAATATGTTTTCAATGTTTCAAGAATGAAGAATGAAAGGGGGGGAGGGGGGGGGGGTGCACCCAAGAAAAGTCACCGTCAACGAATCATAAACTGTTCCGCAGCTCGTGTAAATGATCAATCACCCATAATTACATGTTAATAACTGACCCAAGGCGCAAAGGACGTGTTGGCAGAAAAACCCAAAAAAAGACACACTTTCGAGGTCACTTGCCGGTCCCGTTCACCTGGTGGCTGTCCTCTGGAAGACATTTTTCCACGGTTGGTTGTATTTGAGCCCAAACGTCAGCCAGCTGTGGAAAAAAAACAATAAGAATAAATAACATTGCAGATGGTCTGTGATAACTGGTGGGTTAAGAAAAAACACGACTACATCTTAAGAATAAAATAATTGGTTGAAAAGTCCCGTCAGTGATCATCGGTGAAGGGGGGAGTGGGGTGGTTATGGAGTAGCAGATGTTCAAAAGGATACTCTATATGATACTCATTCTTAGTGGCTTAAGAGAGAGACAGATATTGCTAATAGGGTAGATTTCAAGGTCAACACTTTGTCAGTAAAAACAGGTGTTTTTTAAAATTTATATTTTAGAAATGGGTCTTAGTACCTGTTCAGGCTAAATGCTTATAACTAATTAAGTTTGTGAGTTTAGGGGTTATGTAAGGAAAATGCGTGGAGGCAGAGTAAAAAAAAATCCATTTAGGGAAAATCGCACTTAACCGCGACCTCCCGCCTTTGGCAGCCCACTCTATTGCGAGAGTAGCGCATTAAACCATGGGGCCACCGAGGCGGGTAGGCTTAATGGTTCTGTAATAAACATTTGATTCACCGACGTTGGTGAATGTTTCCCTCTGTTCTAGAACATATTACGGTCCATGGTGTATTAAAACATGACAAAATAAAACACATCAACACGTGCAGAGATATTGTTAGCACCGCGTCTTACTACCCGTTCGGGTTATACGCACTTACGCTAATGTGTAATGGTAGGGTGATTGTGAGATGAAATGGAGGACCTACTGTTTAACGTGGGATCCGAACCACGGTGGAGGCCTGGCATTCCCCACATTCACAAGATGTCTTGTCAGAGGTGAAGGAAGGGTTTGGTTATCAGATAAATCTGTGCCGGAACAGAGCCCAAAAAGTAGAGAGAAGAACAATTAATCTCCAGTCACGCAAGACAAGCAAATAAAAAACTTTTTTTTTTCAAGGAGCTCAAAATTGTGAGCCCATCAATCTTCCGAGCCCTAGCTCAGAGTATCTATTTAAAGCTCAGTCGAAAAGATGGTCATATTTCCAAGACAAAGAGTTTTGTAAATACCAATATTTTGTTCGATATGTGAGAGATGCAAATTCATATAAGTGGTATACGCTGTTTATCTTCATAACTAGAGTTTGTCGACAAATGACAATACAAAACAAACATGCATTAAAATTCACATGCTACTAACCTTGAGCAAATATTCACCTGACGGCCGCAGAAATACAACAATAATATTTATACACACATTACAATCGAATTGTTATTCCAACATGGTTATTTAAACACCTAAAAAAGACAATTCTACCCTTTATACGAAGGAAAAATAGCACCAATCGGATATTTTAAATTAAAAAGAAGATGTATAGGCGAGGCCTACACAGTTAACAGAAAACTGTAGGTCTCAAAGTTAATATTAAAACACATAATTTACATCTATCTTCCTTTCAATGTTAAATTTAAAATTTTACCATCTATTATATGCAAGTCCTAAATTAAATACCAAACTCTTACAATACTTGAAAGATAATTAATTGTATTTGAAAGGTACAAGGAAAGGTGGATAGAAACAAATAAAAGGGACGAACACAAAATGGCTGTTACAACGAAAAGAAGAACACACACTTTACACTGCTGTCACTGAACAAAGAGGTAATGGTTGTCTCTTAAAGAAAATCGATCGTCACCTCCCAATCCCCCAACCCAGGTTTCATTCTATCGGTACTTATCAGGGAGGAGTGTGAAACACGCAACAAAACTTCCTAAAAGAGGAAACCAAAAACACAAAAGGGAGAAAATTGAAAATTGTAAGAATGATAGGACACATATATAGGAACAACTAAAAGGCATAACATAAAGGACAAACACAGGAAAAGGACATTGGTTTCCTTGGTTAGGTCTTAAATAAAATTGCAACCATTACCTCCCTGTCCATTGGCAGCAGTGTAAAGTGTGAACCGTGTTCTTCTCTTCATTGTAAAGGTCATATTGTGTTCGTCCCCCTTTTATATGTTTCTATCCCCCTTTCCTATACCTTCTTACAAATATAATATAATACAATTACCTCATAAAGCGAAAAAAGGTTTTCCTTATTGAGTTAGTTCCATTACTTCAGATTTTTTCTGTATGAATATTGACTTCTACTGTACATAAAAGCTCAGATTGGCTTTAATCGACCCATTATTGGTGAAGATTTGTAATTGTTGAAGCAGGAATTTTTTTCGAAGCAAAGTAAAAAGATGATATCTGTTTCGAAGCCAAGTCAAAGATTCAGGGCTTCACACATCCTTAGAAACAACCAAAGGATGAAGAGAATTGTGGTAGGACATAGTCTGGCCACACGATGGAAAAAGTTGGTGACGATTCATATAATCGAGTCATACGATTTCACCACCTTTCCTTTAAAAGGGTATAGGACCTCCCGATCTTTGAGAATATTCCCCACACGGTTACCCTCGGTATACTCGACCAGGATTCGAAACCCTGATCTCCCTGCCGTCAAAAATTCAACACGACAGTGGCGGATTAGGCCGATACAAGTCCGAGGTTTATTTATGCTGACCTCCGAGTGTCCTCTGATCTGTACGCTGACCAGGGTACTGAGCACGGTGGCCAGGATCTCCAAGTGAGCGTGCACCAGCTGGGTCTCCATGTGGAGGCAGTGGAGGGAGAAATAGTTCCGGAGCTCCATGTTAGCTATCACGTTCTCCTGATCCATCATCTTGGATTCGAGTTGATCCACAGACTCGGCCTAGAAAAACATGACCGCTTGGTCCATTTGCAAGGCAATGTCAATATAAGCTCGACAAAAGATCGAGAATTTATCCATCCTCGTAAGTTGGCGGGATTGGCTATTCCTCGGAAAGTTTCCCCCCCGAGTGGTACTCACGTCTGTGCCCTGTATGACCCCCTGCATCTGTCTCTTCTTGAGGGCCAGCATCTTTGCAAGCGCCTTGGCGTGGTCCTGGGCAACCCCCTTCTCATGCCTGTCGCAGAGTTCTCGGTGCGCGACCAGTACGTCCAACAGCAGGTTCAGCTATCTCGCACACCTCATCCTCTTCTCTCGTCGCCTGCTGACTCGCATGGCTCGACAGTAGCGCAAACTCTCTACACAAGACACAAATGCACAGAGCCGCATTAGCGCACTCTCTACACAAGACACACACACACACAGAGCCACATTAGCGCAATAAATAACCACAATATAATATTTTTACTAGCATATAAAATTAACAAAAAATATCTAAATTTTAAAAAGATTTAAATATTCAATATATTTAATTCAGGTTCAACTTTGTGTACACCAACTCCCCGAGATGAGAACTTTCTTTAAAAAAATGTTTCCGTTTAACTGCTAGTGTGACTCACTTGGAAATAATGTGGAAGCCCCTCTTCATATCGGCCCACACCCTGTTGCCTCCCGTGGCCCACAAAGATGACCCGTGGGGTTCACTCGCCAGCGCAGACAGTTGAGAGCCCAGCTCGGTCATGTCAGCCGCGTATCTGCCAATAACAGTAACAAGATTTCAAACACACGCACTAAAGGAATATATTGTTGTTCCAGTTTGAATATGGAGTAACATTATGAAGTACAAACCCTACTTTAGTGATGCCACATTATGTACTAATTACACTAATGTGTTAGGGATGAGGTGGGTTGAATCTAAAGAAGCGAACCCAAATTTGTGTGGAAGGGGAGTGTAAAGTCTCTTGAGAAAAAACATTGAACAGCGATCTCCAAGTCATCGGCAGTCGGGTATATTGTGAAAATGATGCTTAGACCATTTGACTGACAAAAAGAGTATTTTAAACAGTTAAGGTATATTTTAACAAACCAACATGAGTCCCCTTGAAAGCCTTTAGTTTAATATGAACACATATTTAACAGTGTGGTTTTCCATAAATAATTTCCATCTCTACATCTTATTTTTATATATGTATATATTCACAGAGCTCTCATTTTAAACTGGATAGGAGACATGTAATGAGGATGAAAAGGAGAGGAAAATGGAGATGAAGTATGTAGGAAAAAGAACTCAAAGGAGAACAGGATAAAGATGGGAGGAGCAGATAACAGCAAGTGTGTGAGCGAGAGGAGAAGAATGACGGAAGGATAGAGGAAGATGAAGGTGTTTTACTAAAGTGACGCGGCCACAGTTGTTGATATCCCACGCACTCACCCATGTGATCTCTGAGCGAGTATGTCTGCGATCTGTTTGAGTCTGGACACTCCGTTAAGAATGACTCTGATCTGGTCTCGGCTGTTGGCAAACTCTGTGTGAGTGTCCAGGGGGACCAGCTCCTAAACAACGTACACCGACATTAACAACAATGGGAGAAAAAAAACCATACAAATGACATGAAGAAAAAACTTTGAGGATTTATAGTATAATAAGAGTATTAAATCCTGTGAAATGAAATATCTGAAGTACTAATTGACAAGAATAAATAGGAGGAGAAATGGGAGGGTGAGATAAGAATAGTCGAGGAGGAGACAATGCAGGACCGGATTTAACAAAATAACAAAATTGTATTATATTTGGAAGCCAATACAGGGAAATGGACAAAAACATATAAAAGGAACAAACACAATATAGTTTTAACAATGAAAAGAAGAACACAGTTCCCACTTTACACTGCTGCCCCTGGACAAAGAGGCGATAGCCGCCTCTTGAAGAAAGCCGCTGCCGCTAAATCCCCCTGCAACTTCTTCCAAACACAATGTCGGAAAAAAAGTTGAAGAACCTTTACAATAATAAAAATACTAAATAATTTGTTTACTGGTCTTAAACTTTTTTTCTTTATTAACTCACTCTAAATTTTATGATTTACATTTAAAATGAAATATTTTGGTGATAATAAAATTACTCTACCTCAAATGGTTCAGTAGTTAAGTTTTTTTTAATATTAAGGCGTACAACCAAAAACAACCAAAAATGCACATTTTTTAAAAAAGAAATAATTATAGTTCAAAAATGGGTGGATACATAGCTATGGTTTTAATATTAAATAGGCCCAGAGTCCTATATTATATAGTACTTTGTTTTATCAAAAACTAAACCGTTTTTAAGTAATAGTGCGCTAAAACCAATTTAAATTTAAAAGAAAGTAAATCTAATCTCGAAACTCTTTTAAGGATTCAAGGATTTTACTATTCCATCCTCAAGTATAGTCCTGACCAACGCATCTCCTCACCTTGGCCTTGGCGGCGAGCTCGGAGGTTGTGAACTCGTCAGGCACCCTGCGGAACACCTCCCGGATCTTATGCTGCAAATCCGGGCCCGTGTAAGTCAGGAAGAAGTTGAGCAGCGGATCCTGGTTGAGGGCTGGGTGGCGTGCCACCAAGGTCAACCACCGGCGCAGGGACTTGCGCCGGTCCTCAATGAACAGAGAGTCCACTGACAACAGATAACCTGCAGGGTTGAAACAATTCGCTAACCTGGCCGCGAGTGGAGAAAAATATTGCAAACTCTACTTTTAATTTTGCGTCAAGACGACTGTGCAATAGAAAATTAAAAAATATGATAGAATGATATAAAATACAAATAGTAACCAATTGTTAACAATCTGGTCTGCTCCAGTGAAGTTTAGTTATGATGGCGTCCTCCAAAATGTCTTATTTGAGTTCAGGTTATAGTACTGAGGAAGGGAAAATGCTGTTGTTAGCAGCTGTTTTGGAAGATGAAGAAAATTTAAGAGGCAGGGGTTTGACCTGGTTCAGTTAACACTTCCATTATAATATCATTTATTAATTATAAAACCTAAATAGACTATTATTTAAATACACATAAAACAAATTGAAAACAAAACGTCAACACTTCTTTAGTTATTTTCACCAGACCGGCCCCGCGTCTGTTCAACACGGAGCCCAAGTTGAGTTACGCACATGCTCGAGACGGCTCAAGACGGGAGATGGAAAAATTGCCCGGCCAGCAATCGGAAAAAAACATAGCGCGGTGTAGCAAGGCTTAGCTTAGTTTTCTGTGTGAACCAGCCCTTAGCAGAGAAAATCTTAGCTTAGCTTGGTGTTCTGTGTGTAGCGACCTTAACACCTACAAACAGATCTGCCACCGACTTACAGTGACCAATCGAATCACCAGTTCACAGACATTGAAGGGTAGAAATCCTCTCTCTTTCTCTCTCTCTCTTCATGTTGACCTTGAGTTTATTACTAGACGCTGCCAATGAATCCCACCAAACAGCTGGTACAGTTCCAGCAAGATACAAATAGACCTCTGGATGAATCTGACGGGGTTTTTTCAGCGGAAAAAGTTAGCTTGCGTACATAATACCGTAAGTTTTTAAAAGGACATTTTAAGGAGAAAGATAGTGACCTATATTTGGGCAAATATGGCATGTCTTATTTATATACAGTTCCATAATACAGTTGAAAAAAAAAAAAAATCCGAAGATAAAATATTTGGTCTAAGGGCTGCATCTCCTATGCCGCTTAGGAAGGGCGAGACAGTCACTCACCTCCCACCACCCTCTTGGGGGGCAGTTTAGGTATCAGCCTGTACGGAAACCTGCCCAGAAGCAGCTCATGGAGCGCCACAAAGTCATTGTACCTCCGACGAACCAGAGCGCCAAACCTCTGGAAACAACACAAGCGGTTTAGTTTTTAAATGTGATGTTGAAATCACCCGAGGTAGTGGGCACGGCCATAACTTATATATAAATACATATTCTATATAGAGGGTGTCAACTACAGGACTCCAACATTATAAGCAAATACAGTTCAGTAAAGAGGGGTTTCATGGCAGACACCCTGTATATTCTATATAATTTTGTCTTGAGTTCAGTAAAAAAAAAAGTTAATAAAAATCGGGTTTAAAATTGAATAGATTATTTATTGATATTAAGAGATTCACGAGTTTAATTTAAAGGACAAATAATGGATCTATGGTTAACTTCTTTAAAAAGTTAAAAACTATTTAAAAGTTTTGACTTTTATACCAGAATGAATCGAATTTAAGTGTGTGCAAGGCTTCAAAATTTTGAATTTGAATTCCAGAAACTTAAAACAGGAAATCAAATTTTGAATCGAAATGAACTCAAAATTTAATCAGAAACATTCTTAAGGGCGGTTTTACACTCCTTTTTTTAAAAAAAATAAAACTATTTATTTAAGCATTATTTTGTTTAAAACAGACACCCTATTACAAAGGGTGTAATTGTAATGGCCGACATATTACCTTGCTGGACACCTGGTACTCGATGTGTTTCAGGAACAGCCCCTTCTTTTCGGGGACCACGTCCAGGTCGATAGAGTCCAGCTGGTACAGGTCGGGGTACCTCAGACCAAGACGGGTGGGGTTCGAGTCCCGGTGGGTCAGCTGCTTTAGGTCGGACAAGTCGCCCAATTCCGGGCACGGCAGCTCTGAAACATCGCCTTCACGAGTTAGCACAATTCCTCAATAGAGCATGTTCTTAGGAGTCATACATGAACCAATCAACGCTATTTTAAAACGCTACCTCAGTTTACACCGTGTGGACATCAGAGCTAGCCCCACACTACCCCATTCAACTATTACTTGGTTTATGGACTGCTATCAAAAGAAACAAGACCCATCTAAATTATACATCTCGATTCTTAGCTCTCAAAACAGAGAATAAAAGTTCTAGAATTTAAATAAAACTTAAATAGTCAGAATTCGATAAATTATTCACGACCTTGGTTTACTTGGATGACAGCTCAAAAAGTTACTAGAAATAGTCCCTTATATATCCCTACGCCAGCAGCTGGCATCTGTTGTCACTTTGGATGACTGTAATGAAAACAGATGGTAATAAATGAATGTGATAGTTAACCACAGTAATTTTTGCCAATATTATTTATATATTTATTTGAGGACAGACACAAAGTTTATTTATAGTTTTATTCCCCTTAAAAAAATTATTATTCACAGCACTTTCACAAAAGGTCTAAAGAACAATAGCTTCAAAATGGCGACCGGCAAATTTAAAACATGTGATTGAACATGACGGAAACAAGTTCTTTACAATGGTGCACCCACGCAGTGGACGAAAATATTTTATTCGGTTAAATATTTCGAAATATGATAAAATAATCATCAATATAAAAAATGACAAGTATTTTCTCTTTTCCAAAGAAAATACGATGCCTGCATTAAGAGGTATTAATGTATGCACTATATTACACATTATAGATAACATTCTAAAACTAATACTAAGTACTTTTAATTATGTTTAAAATATCATTTCAGATTGGATAAAAAGAAATTATTAAAAGTTATGAGTGTGTGAGAAAACTTATGTTTACATTATTTTAAATGTAAAATATAACGTCATGTAATTCTTTATTATTTATTATTATTTAGCACCGCGTCTTACTACCCGTTCGGGTTATACGCTTTAAGTACTAATTACACTAATGGATTAGGAATTGGGAAGGTTGATTAGAGGAAGTGAACCCGCATTTGCGTGGAAGGAGAGTGGAAAACCATTTAGTAAAAACCACCCCTAGTTCACCCGCCCGAGATTCGAACCTCGATCTCTCCGTCCTCAGCGATTGAGCTCAACACGACAAGCGTGTTAGCCAACTACGCCACCAAGGCGGGTGTCATGTAATTAAAAAACTTAACATTTATAACAAAACAGAGCTCTTTTACAAGTGTTGGCAACCCAAAACCTAAACCTGTGATTTTTGAACCATTTTAGTTTTCTTGATACATGATGAATAGTAAGGACCTACTTACATAAATAAATAAATAAAAATATAGAGAAGTTAAGCATATAAAAAATATAAATTTAAATTTAAAATGTTAAGCAATCGGAATCAAGTTTTGAAAACAAAGTGGTGAAAGCTTTAATCAGCAAAATTGAGAGAAATAGGAATTGTGACATATTCTAGTATTTAAGTAACTGATGTGCCGGGAGTTCCTTGTGGAGTTACCTTCTCCTGAGAAGTTGTCAAGCAGCTTAGCGCTGGGCTGCCGCCCTTGTTGCGCCAACGCCACCAGGGCTAGTGCTTTGTAGAGACTGCTGCGCGGTAAGGCGCCCTGCTTGGGGTCCACCAACTCCCAGATCTGGGAACAGAACCCGACGTCACGTCCATCAGGGTCGGAAATCGTTTAAAACGTCGAGCGGAAGCGGTGGGGTATAAAGTACCTCAATTTAATATTTGTTAGTGGGGTAGCACTGTCAGGGGCCCGAGGAGTGTCACTGTGTCTTACAACTTGTTCAGGTTGTGTGCATTATGTAGGCTACTATTTACGTTAAGGAAGTGGAAGGTTGAATTTATAGGTAATGTACTTGCATTTGCATGGAGGGAAAGTGTAGAACCACTTAGAGAAAATCATAATTCGTACTCCCAACCGGGATACTAACCTCTATCTCCCTGTCATCGGCAGTCCAATCTATTGTGAGAGTGACACCTTAGACCATTCAACCACCGAAGCAGGCTTAGTGTGCTACGCTTTCTATTCCTTAAGTGTGGCCTCGACTGTCTACTAGTATAGTTGCAAGTTAATTAATTAATTTAATTAAATGTCTGTAAATTGAACTTATTTGAAACCAATCCGTTTCATGCCCCCAATTAAGTAGGTAACGCAAGATTTATTTATCGAAACGGTTTTTAAACCGATATGTCATTGTTTAATCTATCGTAGTTTCACTTTTTTTTTTTTTGGCATCTTTTGTTTTTGTTCATCAATACTGCTACGACAAATAGGTTTTAGAAAGGTACAGGTTGTCGTAATAAATGTTTTTAAGATTGTTGGTACTAGAAAATTAATTATGTACCCACCTAAGTCACGGGGCTATCTATCGCTTGGCCATGTTGAATCGATCAGTGAACTTGTGTAGAGCTTAATAATTTAATGTATTTATTACAATCAACTACCAGACCCCGTAAGAGTGCCCGTCTCAATATAGCTTAATCTAGCCGTCCATGTGTCAATAAATGGGGCTAACCGTTTTGATTAAGTTGGAAAGTGTATTATCATAATCTTGTTAAAGAAAAACAATTAAATATTTTAAAATATATTTTAGAGGAGAAGGAATGGAACTATAGAGCATTTACCAAATAAGGTATTTTAGTAAAAGCACTTTGTTATATTATGAAAGATTAGTTTTTGTTAGGTTGGTAACAAGACACATTGATAGGGGTATGTAAATACGTTAGGGATCATTTAGACACTTTTTATTCCTTTATATATTTACATTTGTCTATCATTTTGAAGAAAATATATTTTTAATTTTATTATATTATAAAAGCTAGAAACAATATTAGGGGATTGTATGGGATTCATTTATTTACTGTGTCAAATTATTAAAAACTCGATATTTTCTTGTACTTATACACACACAAGCTAAGCAAATTTTCGATTTGAACAAAACAAATATTGGCCGCGTCATTTTATATTTAATTGATTTTTTTTTTAAATGTATCAACACTCACCAAACTCAAAGTTTGAGATGGTAGGCCAGACTTGACAAGTAGCTTCGTGAAGAATTCTTTACTGACAGAACTACCGGTAGGAGCGCAAATATCGTACACTTCCCGGTAATATGGAGGAACCGACCCTGAAAAAAAAACAAGGAAACCTTTATAAAAAATATATAAAATCACGAGGTCTTTTAAATGTTATCTGACACGAGTTATCAACTGCAGTTCCACTTGAGCAAATGTCACATTTCACATTATCGTCTAAAACAACAAAACAAAGCACGCGTACGTTTTAAAACAAATCAACTATTCAAAAACAGAACTTAAGCTCTGGCAACAGAATAAACATAATAATATACGAAAACAAATAAAAAAACTGTCGCGGAAAAAACTACGAGAAGAACTTACCAAACGAGAGGTCTGTCGCCATACTTGATTTGACAACTCACGAAAACAAGTGAGAGTCGAGCTGCACGCGTGCTAGTTCCAAATCAAGCGGTGTGTCTATTTCAATGCTGTAATTCTTGGGTATTTCCACTACTCCGCATCTGAAACCGTAAATAAGTAACCGGTTGTGAAGAGGGCCGCTAATAATAGGCATTTTTGAAGCAAGGTTGTTAGTATTAAAAAAAAACTACGTGATTAAAAATAACACCCACTTTTTTCCAAGCTTCGCAACTATATAACAACAAATGTCCCGTTGTTAATAACGGCGGGAGTTTCAAATAACCATGTGGATTAATACTAGCCAAGTAGTTTGTATTTACTTAGAAAAATTAAAGTGGAAAATCTAAATTTGAATATTTTCTTGAAATAAGATGAAATAGTTGATTGGAACAATAGCAGCATATCCACATGCTGACCTTAGAGCCCATGATTTGACTCCCAGTAGGGCCCAATATTGTAAAATTAATTGTTCCCTATCACTATAAAGTTGAATTAAAGTTATGGGGATTGGTTGATGATTAAATATTCTGCTAATTAGGATAATTCGCCAATAGTATACTTGCGCTAAGGTATGCTAACAAGTAGTATACTAACACTAAAGTACACTATCAAAAAATTGACACTAAAATTAGATATGGAGCCTTGTGTAAAGTTTTAATTTTATTCATCTTTTCTTATTTTAAAAAATACATCAAATAAGACTCGAGAGAAATTAATATTGATTAATTTTACTCAGAAATAGCCCTTCACTCGTAATAATTAAATCAATAAAGAAATATCTACCACACAATTAACACACGCATCTCAGATATTCCAATTCACAAAATACTTTGATTATAAATACAAGTAGTGTCGGTTATTCCAAACAGGTCTTACTTACCTTTCCCCCTGTAAGAGTCCCTGTTGAGCCAGCCGGCAGGTCGTGAAATAAAACATCCCGTTCTCGACTAGCTCGCCAGGCCAGTCCTGTCTCCGAGGGCGGCGGCTTGGGTCAAAGTTGAGCGGCTCCACACCACCACCTGGAAAGAGACGCCTGCTGACAGATTCTCGACAAGGAGATCCAGACACGCTTGGAACACACCCTGAATGTGCGGGTGTTCTAGAGCAGTCACATTTCCCCGACGAGGCCACGGCCTAACATACATAACCATTACAGCTCTTCATTTAAAAAACACACCCGCCTCGGTGGTCGAACGGTCTAGGGTGTCACTCTGCAATAAACTGGACTGCCGATGACTGGCAGTATGGGGGTTCAAATCCCGGTCAGGTTTTCATTAAATGGTTTCCTCCTCTCTGTTTTAAAATTAAGTAAGTTTGTAATTTGTGGTCAGCTATATAAAGTTGGTACATAAACTGCATGTTAAAACCACTAATTATTTTGGAATATATAAAAGTTTGTTGTTTTTGTTTGCACCGTATCCGTACTGGTGCTAAGCAGCAAATGTACTAATTGTGCTAATGTGTTAGGGGTGAAGAAGGTTGAATTAAAAGGAAGTGTACCAGCATTTTCATGAAGGCAGTGGAAAACCATTAAAACAATTAACAGTACACCCAAACAGAATTCGAACCCCGATCTCCACGTTTACAGCAGGCCAGTATATTATAAGAATAACACCCTAGACCTCCGGTTCCAAACATTTTTCCTCTTGTATACCCCTTGGCGGCTCATTTACATAGATTGTATCCTTAATTTTAGCAAAATGTTAAGTTTAATGAAGTTTATGTGTTTGTTTTTTCTAAAATCTATTTGTTTTAAATGGAAATAAATGGACCAATAATGGGATTTTTAAAAAAACATAAAAGAATCGATAAAAAAAAATCTCAGGGTCAAATAACGAAGAAAGCCCAGAAAACCTCCTTCACCGCAGCGTTTAACTATTCTCACAACATTTAACTAAACTTTTGGCTTGTCTCACACCGTTTTGGCATACGTGGCTTTTGCCGCCATTATTCAAAATTTGTTTGTGTACCCCCAACGTCCTGGCGCATACCCCACATTAGGAACAAAAGCCCTAGACCATTAAACCACCGAAGCGGGTTAGTAATAGTATATTGAATGTGGTTTTTTTAATTAATGTGTAATTTTGTTTTATACATTAATTTAACAACAAATATATATTACTACAGGGCATACTTTGTACCGATTGTCACGCAGGCAGCAGAAACAAGGACAGTGAATGTAAGAGAGACGAGGAAACAAGGACAGTGAATTTAAGAGAGACAAGGAAACAAGGACAGTGAATGTAAGAGAGACGAGGAAACAAGGACAGTGAATGTAAGAGAGACGAGGAAACAAGGAACAGTGAATGTAAGAGAGACAAGGAAACAAGGACAGTGAATGTAAGAGAGACGAGGAAACAAGGAAAGTGAATGTAAGAGAGACGAAGAAACAAGGACATTGAATGTAAGAGAGACAAGGAAACAAGGAAAGTGAAGGACTGGGGAATGAAGTTTGTGAGGAGCATGTCAGCTGTCACGAGGAGAAACAAGATGAGGAATGAAGTTATCTCTAAAGAAAGAGATGGGAGGAGCAGATAACAGAAATTATGTGAGTGAGAGGAGAAAAAAAAAGAAGAAATTATTAAAGCAGGAAGGATAGAGGAAGATGGACGCGTTTTACTAAATAAACTGACCCAATCACATACTAAAAACATTTGATGATGATGATAATCTTGTTTGATGAAATCTTTAGAAAGCCAGTTTTATTATTATTATTATTATTATTATTATTATTATTATTATTATTAACACCGCATCTTACTACCCGTTCGGGTTATACGCACTTACGCTAATGTGAAATGGTAGGGTGATTGCGAGATGAAATGGAGGACCTACAGTTTAACGTGGGATCCGAACCACGGTGGAGGCCTGGCATTCCCCACATTCACAAGATGTCTTGTCAGAGGTGAAGGAAGGGTTTGGTAATCAGATAAATCTGTGGCGGGACCGAGGATTGAGCCCCGGACCTCTGGCACAGAAGTCTGACACCTTACCCCCCCTAGACCGCCAAGTCACCAAAAGTCAGTTGTAGCCTGGGCCGATACCAAACAGGGACTTTCGGAGAAGGATGTTTAATTTATTACTGTTACATCTGTTGTCATAAAATGAGCCAAACCTCCAACAAAACTACAAAAAAACTGTACATGACACTACACAACAAGTAACACATACATATTAATGATACGTTATCAACCGTGTGGATGTAACATTATATATTACACACATTGCTGCTACAAAGATAAGATAAAATAAATTCTACCAACAGTTTCACAAACCTTACAACAAACTTGATAGCACACAAACTGAAAGAGAAAATTAATTACAGGCAAGCTCGGCGCGGCAATCGATCTACTTTTATATCTTGTTTGAAAGAAATTGTAGGAACTTCTCATTTACAGTCCAATTTTCATACAAAGAGCCTTTTAGAAACTAAAAATACAATATTTGTATTGTGGCCAACATTGATAACATTTTACTATTATTATTATTGCTAATTTATAGATATTGATAATATCTATCAAAATTGACAGCTGTAGGTAACATGACTTGACGTATGAATGCATGAAAGTAGATCTAGCCACTTTTTAGCTATAAGATAAGGTTCTACCTATGAATGACAATTGTATTGTATTCAGATAATTACAAGTAAGAAGTTTATGTGACAGTTAAAGTTAGGTACTTCGGCTACCTTCATGTATTCATACACCCCCACCCTTCTCCTTCACCTATGCTCAATACTAATAATAATAAAGTTCCATAAAACATTCTAGCTACCGTTTACACTTTACAAGATGGCAAATATTTGTTTCCCTTTTATGAAACGCCAGAAGGCATGCATTGTTTATAATATGGCCCCAAAAGGGAAACACAACTGGTGAAAGTTTGGTAAATACCGGTCTACTTTATTTTATGTCTTTCAAAAGGTTCTTTCTATGTTGACTTGACTCTACACAGATATACACAGTGAGCCAGATAGGGGCTTGAACTAATCCACCTTTCCCGAGATACCCAGGAGGTCCATACTCAAACCCAGGTTGGAGACATCGACATCAGCCACGGTATGGACGTTTCAGAGCCCATTTAATACAGGAGGAGGTGCCAGTCGCTAATAACCCGAATGTATCAAACAAATAAAACAATAGATCATGCTAGGAACACTGAATAAACTTGGTTATGTAGGGTAGCCACCATTTGCCGACGGTAAAAATTCCCTGTGTTTTTATGGAAAGGAATTAGATTGAGGGTGACCTGGTGGTCTAGGGGGTAAGGTATCATACTTCTGTGTTGAGGGTCCGGGGTTCAATCCTCGGTCCCGGCACAGATTTATCTGATTACCAAACCCTTCCTTCACCTCTGACAAGACATCTTGTGAATGTGGGGAATGCCAGGCCTCCACCGTGGTTCAGATCCCACGTTAAACTGTAGGTCCTCCATTTCATTTCACAATCACCCTACCATTACACATTAGTGTAAGTGCGTATAACCCGAACGGGTAAAGAGGAATTAAATTTTATTTCTCATGAAGGTGATAGATGTGAAGAGGTGCTTGGGAACGGGAGCATTTGAACGAGATAGGGAGTTGTGACAGGGGGCAGGAGGAACGTATAGATTCGGATCTGAGTGGTTTGTTGTTCTGTTTGATTTCTCTTCCATGCAAAGCCCTGTTTTATCACCACGTCTTACCACCTGTTAGAGTTACATACCTAATGTGTAAGGGACTAGAAAAGATGAATTTAAAGGAACTGTACACTCAGTTGTTGACATGTCTGACGTAAGAATACTAACAATTAGTGACAAAAAAATTTTTAAATGAAGAGAAAAAGTCGTCGTTGAATTCCAAGACACACTTTACAAATAATCAACAACTGTCGAGGTCACCACGGGAAGAAAATTAAAAATCTATGTTTCTACTGTAGAAATGTTTTATTTATTATAACCAAAAGAATGTTTTGTTATAAAAATTGGAAAAAACACTTACCTTATCTCGTGTTCTCTTCACTACCAACTTAACAGTCCAACTAAGTTGGTAGCACGTCTGCCCGCCGGACAAAAGTCTTGCCGTGGTGATTTAACGGCAGGGATACCAGGTGTTGTATCACGAGTTAGTCTGTAAGTCAGTTCTTAAAGCTCCTGTTAAATACGTTTGATTAACACACTAGGTACGCAAGATCAAGTGTTTACCGGACAGTTCCTTCCAGCGGAGTTTAAACTCTCGGGTGACCGAGAACACCGAGTCGTGGTCCCCTCCCGACATCATCGAGAAGGCCGTGTCGAGGAACGAGGGACGGAGGAACGGTGAAGTGCATTGGATCAGTGCCACCACGACGACCTCTAGCCGAGGGAACAAACAGAGGGGGAAATGAACATCAGTGGCGGCCGAGGAAACAAACAGAGGGGGAAATGAACATCAGTGGTGGCCGAGGAAACAAACAGAGGGGGAAATGAACATCAGTGGTGGCCGAGGAAACAAACAGAGGGGGAAATGAACATCAGTGGTGGCTCGTGGGTTGTTGCCAAGCGCTAATAGATCATCCAGTCCCCCCCAGACATTCATTTGACCAACCACACACTCAGTAATGTAGCGAACATATGTTTGTATATTGTCTCTAAATTTGACCAGCCCTACACAGGGTAAGGTAATCCATGTTTGTCCATTTGTGTGTGATCTAGAGGTTAAAGTTCCTGGGTTTGTAACTGATTTCACTCGAGCGACTCACTCTGATTGTTTAATTTTCTGTTTCTATTCGGGTCTTCTGCATAATTGGTTAGTAAAGGCGGTTTCAAAAGTTGCAGATTGGTTGATATAAATCTACATTGTGACCGAGTGTTTATTTTATTTAAAAATGTATCGTGGTTGAAGATTGATTCATCTATAAATAAGTTACCCTGCAAAAGAGCTACACTAGACCCACATTTATTGAACACGCAACCGAGTCCCCAGGTTGTTAGTTTCTGATAAATAAGCGCTCGCCTTTTTTTTTAATAATCTTAGATTTGATTGGCTTGAACTACACACTTAGGTATACAATCCAATTTTCATAAGAAGAACTTTATCTGACAGCTAAAAAAAAAAAGCTATGCTGGTTCTAAGATCTACTTTCACTTATTAAAACATCAAGTCCTATGAGCTGCAGGTGTCAATTTTTGATAAACATTATAAACAACTAAAAACCCACAAAAGACACACAAAAACGCATGCACACATACATATAAAACTAATCACGCCACTCAAAAACAGCTCTGTAGATAATCCATCCTTACTAACTTCCTCCACAATTCCCTATCCTTGCATTCTCCCTTCAACATCCACACCGAGTCATACATGCTCTTTTATTATTAAAACTCTTAATGTTTCTCTTTTCCCACATTTATCTACACCATTTGGTCACGTCTTACATGACCTACCCCTTCCTTTTGACCCACACACTCTACCTTCATATATTTGCCTCATCACTCGATCCACACTCATCCTCTCAACAGGCCCAAAGCAACGTAAGACACTTCTTTCACATTTACCTGTTGGGTTCCCTTTCAAACCTGAATGGAAAAAAAAAATTAGGCTTGTATTTTAAAAAGAACCTTCTTATGAAAATTGGACTGTAATATTGAAGGTGACACCTTAAAAGCTGTAGCCTGAAAAAGTTACTTAAAGAGAAAAACCAACCAGGGTGAAGGTTTTATCCAATCGAAGAGTGAAAAATGTTAAGGTTGTAAATATTTGAAACACTTTTCATGTTTTTAAATTTAAACATGTGTTGGTTTTCCCTGCACGTCTTTTTTTTTTTACATAAAATTAGAAGTAGTTTCCCCTCACCAGGGTGATTGACGCAGAACTCTTGCACCCCGACGATAGAGGGCGCATTGTCGGTGGCGGTCTCTGCTGAACGTCTGTGAACGGATGCTCCCGAGCGTCGAGCCGCTGTGGCAATCTCGTCATCATCTGTCGACACCCATACCGATGCAAACTCTTGAGTATGCAAAACATTCACAACTATTAGCGAGGCAGATCGTCAATGATTTACCGTCAACATATGTTGGTTTTTTCCCCACAATTTTAGATAATCCCTACGACTAGCTTTATTTGTGTCTTCTCGTCTTTATACTGTAATTTTTATGGTGTTCCGGTGACCTGGCGGTCTAGGGGTAAGGTGTCAGACTTCTATGCTGGCGGCCGGGGTTCGATCCTCGGTCTCGGCACAGATTTATCTGATTACCAAACCCTTCCTCCACCTCTGACAAGACATCTTGTGAATGTGTGGAATACCAGGCCTCCACCGTGGTTCGGATCCCACGTTAAACTGTAGGTCCTCCATTTCATCTCACCATCACCCTACCATTACACATTAGCGTAAGTGCGTATAACCCGAACGGGTAGTAAGACGCGGTGCTAATAATAATAATTTTATGGTGTTTGTACCAATTGTGTTGTGTTAATTTACTTATGCTAAGACTTACAAACTAAAAATAATAATAATGATAATAATAATAATCTCTGCTGTCAAATGCCATATTTACCATATCAAGTTCCAATTTTAGTATTTTAACTTTGAAACTTACGAGAAAATTTAAATAAATCATAGGTGTAACATGGCCTACAAAATTGACGAAAAAAACTAAAAAAATTGAATACCACATGTTTACTAAAATGTCAATATTTAAGGCGATAGTTACTAAAGCAAAACATATCGACGGCGACCTTCTACATTATTTATAATTGGACTATAATATATTTTAACAAGTTTTAATATTGGCTTTAAAAATGACAATTTTAAACACTATTTAATTTTCAATCACGAGCTGTTATTTTGTATATTAGGGCTGTGCAAAAGATAATAAAAAACTAATATATCAAAATTAGTTCTAAAATGGCGGATCAGCCTTTTAAGAAGGAAAAAATTAGGAAAAATAATAATAATAATAATAGGTAAAAACCCGCTTCAATGGTTGCGTGGGCTAGTACGCTACGCTCGTTTTAGACTGGACTGCCGAAAACGGAGAGACCAGGGTTTGACCTCGGTAAGGTGCACATAATATGGTTATCCATAAATTGTTCTCCACTCTCCCTAAATACAAATGTGGGTGCACTTCCTCTAAATTAAAACCTTTCTAATTCCTAACAAATTAGTGTAATTAGTACATAGGTGTATAACTCGAATGGGAAGTAATATGCGGTGATAAAAAAAAAAGGTACCTAAAAATATTGATCAATTAAGATGTTATACTTACTTCCAAAGTTGTTCATTACTTGAAGTGACATTTCCAGTAAAGTTTGATTGCCAATTTTTGCGAGATTCTTGCGGGGGATCATTTTGCTACCCCCTCTCGCAAGGACGAGGCCAGTTATCTGAGTGGCTGGCAACAATTCTTTTGGTGGTTTAGTTATTTCAGTAATATAATTATCATTCGAGATACAAACTTTCTCATCCTTCCAACATAATTGATTTGCTTTAATACACCTGTGGGAAAATATATAGTTACATTATAAATGTTTTTGGATTTTTTTTTTCTTCATAGTTTCACATCAAAGTTTTTGTGGTATTTATAAAAATTTTGTGAGTCAAATTAGTGATTGAGCAATCAAGGGCATTAAGACTTCCAATCCATTTGACTGACCCCCTTTAAATCTTATTTTACACATGTGATTTCTCATTCTCTCTCCATTTAGATGTATACATATTTAGATCAAAGCCTACCTCAAGTCTAGTACATAAACATTTTTTTTTACAAAAATAACACCCCCAGATAAATTTATAAATTATATTTGACAAATAAGAGGGAAATAAGTTTTAATATTTTTTTTATATATATAAAATCATTATTTAATCTGTGAACCAACTAAAATAGGTACCTTAATATCTTCAGGACATGTCCTCTGAATAAATATAATCTATACACATCCAAAGTTTAACTAACATTTAATTTTCTCAGACATGAAAGGTTCGGTTTAATGGGGATACGGGTTTCATAACAAATAAAGTATAGATGACAAACTTTACGTGTCAAATGTAGTTACTGGACCCCAAACCTCATCTCTACGTAGATTAAGTTGTTAGACATACACCTAATTAAATAATATTTTTTGCCAGGTGTGTGATTATTATTAAATTCACATGAGAACATGAGAACATTGAAACAAACCAGTTATAAGTTGTTGTGTGGCCATTGGCTGCATAGCATTTCAAAAATAATTGAGACAGAATGACATAAAACAATGTATACATCATTAGACTGTTATTTAGCTATTGTTTGTAGTTTGTTATTACTTGTAGGCCTCTCCTGCTACCGAAAATTTTATTTACAATCATCTTCTGCTATGGAGCTAGCATGTTTGCCAACAAAATTCAGTTACTTTCCAACCTATTTTTAAACTAAAACTTCAAGAAAATTATTAATTTATTTAGGTTGTTTAATTTAAAATGTTATATACGTCAAATGATTTAAGAAACTGTTCTTACAACACGTTACAATACAATAGCATAGAGAAGCCCAGTGATATAAAAATCTCACAATTATTTACAAATAATTCTCCCAAGGGAAACTTGCCCTACAAGGCTTCAAGTTGAAACAGAAGCCTTAGGGAGGAAATTTGTTAAATTGTAAATTGATTTTCCTGTTATTTATCCAAATTGCTATGGTTACCATATTGAACAATTTCGGTTATGTAATGCGAATTTAATCTTAACGATTATATTTATTTTATTTATATATTTATTTAGCACCACGTCTTACTACCCATTCGGGTTATACACTTACGTACTAATTACGGTACTGGATTAGGAATTGTGAAAGCTGAACTTAGAGGAAGAGAACCCGCATTTGCGTGGAAGTAGAGTGTAAAACCATTTAGGAAACCCCCCCACCCCCGACCGAGATCCCCGCCCTCGGTAGTCTAGTTCAACACAACTAGCGCGTTAAGCAACTGCGTCACCGAGGCGGGTCCTAACGATTATAGCCTTGCTGTTTTAATGCTGTTCTTACTTATGCTAGTTCTGTATATTTTATGAGTTATTATATTGATAAATATATATTTTAAAAAAGTGAATACTTTTTCCGACAATGGATTATTGTTTCTGCGCATATAAACAGATTTCCCCTAAATTTTGGTGATTTAATTAGTAGTATTTTAAGAATTAGCGTAAATTTGGTGAGAATTTTTTTGGGCAAAGTCTTAGAGGTTAATATATATTTAAATTCGAATTAAAAGTTGGGTCTTCATTGAATTTTCCTGATTTTTTATGATTTCTAAAAAAATTCCGTTTAAAACTTCCTATTCATTAGTGTTTTCTTGAATAACATCATTTTTTCTAAAGTTTTTCCTCATAGATAATGTTTTTTGGTGGATGCAATTTTGCATCAATTCTCGATTAATGTTTTTATTTATTTAATACACGATTAAGCAGAATTTAAAAGTTTTTATTTACTATCGCTAAATAATTATATGATCAAACAGAGAACTCAAATTGGGGATGATAATTTAAATATTACTCTAGTAGTTCATATCATTACAGGGTTAATGAACAATTATTTCAACTAGCAATAACTATATTAGAGTGGAAATCAGGAAAATAATACCGTCCCAGTACGTTGTTAATATCTCACCTGCTGTCAAGGAATGTAAAACTCATAATATTCATAATAATAATTTTATATTTATTATTATTTTATATTTTTCTATAGGTGTGAAAAGTGCTCTCTTGCCTTATATAACAAAAACAAATTTAAGGTGTTAGAAAACAAGGTGCTTAGAGATATATTGGATTCAAAAAGAGATGAGGCTTCTGCGGAGTGGAGTAGGTTAACTATTGATGAGTTACATAACCTGTACTCATCCCATGACCTTGTTAGGATAATCAAGTCTCGTAGATTATGGTGGGCAGGACATGAAGCACGAATGGAAAATGTTATAACCGTGTTCAGGGTATTGACTGACAAACACAATGGTAAGAAAGCATTAGAAAGACCTAGATGGATGGGAGGATCATATTTGAATGGAGCTGAAATAGATAGGGTGTAGTGAGGGGGACTGGATATAACTAGCTCAAGATAGGGACAGGGTGTAATGAGGAGGACTGGATAGAACTAGCTCAAGATAGGGACAGGGTGTAATGAGGAGGACTGGATAGAACTAGCTCAAGATAGGTATAGGGTGTAATGAGGGGGACTGAATAGAACTAGCTCAAGATAGGGACAGGGTGTAATGAGGAGGACTGGATAGAACTAGCTCAAGATAGGTATAGTTGGCTTACTTTTGTATTCAGAGTATTCGTAAGTAATCGATAGGTAGAGAAAATTTAGTATATAATATGTACAGAACAATTTCAACATTGATCACAGAGAAAAACAAAAATTGAACAACCCGCCTTTTCTACCAATTCCTTCTGTCAGCGATAATTGTATTTCAATACGATTATAAATTGACACTTTTCTTCCTATACTTGAAGCAATAATAAATGTACCATACAAAAAGATATAATGAAATAACGTAGACAAGAGTAAAAGTATTATATTTCAAAAGTAAAACTGTACAAACATTAAAATACAAAAGTACCAAAAATTGTTTTCTTTTTTTTAATCCCTCATCCTAGTAGTGTGTCAGTTGGTCACTTCTCGCTCAGTGGTCTGGGAGGAGTGTGGCGGTACCTCCCCAGCAGCTGGTCCAACTCATCGCACTGCTTCTTGTCGATTGTCTCCATCTGACGGATCTTTGACGCTATCTCCTGCTCTATTATGGGCCGGTATTTCCTCTCCTGACCCAGCGCTCGCATATCCTCCAAGAACTCGGCCCTGTCTTTAACCTCCTGCACCACTGGGGGAACAAAAGACGGTTGTTATGACCCGTCTACAACCGACATACCCGCTTGTAGGACTCGCAATTACGCTTCTCTTAAATACAAAGTAGACTGTCTACAATGGAAAGTCGCAAGGCGTAATTTCAACCAATAGGAACAAACACCAAAGATGACTACAAAACTCAAATTCATATTAACGTTTTCATATAAGAAATAAATATTTTTTAAATATTTAAATGGTTAAGTTTATATGATTTTAGTTGAAAATCCTGTATTCTTTACTATATATTTCCAAGAGCTGTTGTCATAGACCAAATAACTTCATATTTGATTTTAGTAGTCTATCCATATTTGTTATATTGGCTGAACGCAAGCTAACGCAACTACATACACGCAAGAGATGGACAATGTTCATCTCCTCCTGACAAGCGGGTCCTACAAGAGAGCGAGTTTGGTTGTAGACGGACCATTAAGCATGCTACACAATTAAACAAACTTTAACTTTAACTTATTTGTTTGAATGTGGGACTTTAGCCATTCGAGTTATGCATAGCAGGCAATAGCATCAGACACAATAAAAATTGCTAATCTCGTCTCTCAAAATAATAAAAAAAAATGTTGACTCTACAAATTCGGAGTGCTGGAAACACAAGGTAGAATATTTTTTTAGCTAGCCAATCAGGAATAAGTATTTTCGTGCGGGTGTTCACAGTCTGGTACAATCAGTTAAAGCGTCGTCTGCCTTCTTTTCGTGTAGGTAGTTATAATATGTGAATATGCAATACGATTATGATAGTTTTTGGATTCCTATGGATTAAAATATATTCCAACAGACTAATTAATCATTAATATCTAATTGGATTAAAACAGTCAACTATTTAACCTGGTATAAAAATACTCCACTAGGTGCGTCGTAATTGTATTTTCTTGGCCCTTTTATTTTCATTGGCTACAAGATTACATTTTATAAAGTAATAGAAGAGCAAGGTGTAAATACCATGTTTGCATAGAACATAAACTTTATGAGAGTCTTCTCTCTGTACTGAGTTCAGTACTAAATTAAGTACGGAAACATCGCCCATGTGTACGGTGCATGGAAAAAAAAAGAGAAGAAAATCTTACACTTGTTGAACCACTGGTCCATATCCGGTGTGCGCAGAGACTCGCGCGGTCCACTGCGCAGCTTCCTGTTCCTAGGCGTGGGAGGGATCACCTTCCCGAAGGCCATCAGACTCTGTAGTTTCTGCTTCTCTTTCTCCTTGTCCACTGGCAACACGCATCACGCCAAGTATTAGAAGGGGAGGGGGGGGGTGTACGACGCAGCCCCAGTGTTCTAGCTCAGGCAGAAGAGAGGCCCAAGGGTCCCGGGATGGATTACCGGTGAAACGAAACATTTATCGATGATTTTTAAATAGGGATTGTTTTCTTTCTCAAATTGGTGGATCTGTGAGATGGGGTCTGATTGTTGTGATTCTCTCTAGGAACCTAGAGTTCTAGACTCTGGTCAGGACTTGAGCCAAACTTACTCAGCACTGTCCGAGGCACGCGGTGTTTCAACCATCATGGGCGCGAGGGAGGGGTGGACAACGTACAACTAAACAAAGTTTGGTGCCCAACCTGCGGGTTTGGTGGGCCAGAAGCGTTCTTTATCGTAGGCCCCAGAGCGAGCGATTTGGTCCTTGGTCCTCTTGCCGGAGGGCCCCGGGGCTGGATACCTGGAGACCACCGAGCAGCTGCGGGCCCTGGGAGGGACCGTGGGTTGGTGTTCTGGAAGTGGGAGAGACTCGCCCCTCTGGACACACGACTGTATTCTCCGTCTCTGTAGGATGGACAGCCGGCTCTCTTCCAGCAGGCCTGTGGATATACGTATCTATTAGTGTTCTCTTTAGCACCCGCCATGTTTGGTCCCAGTACAGCTACAGAGCTGAGCAGTGACACAGGCTGACTAGTTCTCTCTTTAACACCCGCCATGTTTAGGTCCCGGTACAGCTACAGAGCTGAGCAGTGACACAGGCTGACTAGTTCTTTCTTTAGCACCCGCCATGTTTGGTCCCAGTACAGCTACAGAGCTGAGCAGTGACACAGGCTGACTAGTTCTTTCTTTAACACCCGCCATGTTTGGTCCCGGTACAACTACAGAACTGATGGTACAGAGTGATTAGCTAGCCAGAGACCCAAAACCTTTGACAATACAATCGAGTTCCCGTGACCTTGCCTTATTACCATGCGAATCATGACAACAGAAAGTTTACCCGTAAATATTCGGTAGGTTTGTAAATAAGTCAACAGATGGTGAACTAACAAACTATAAATAAACATATTATGACGAAAGTTTGGGACCTCTAGCGAGCGAGTTACCCCATATGTAACTTGTTGAATTACTCTGCATTCAAGCAGTCTTACCTTGATGGGATTACACTATGGCCCTATCTTATAAGCCAGACCATAATGTAATCCCTCCAAGGTAAGCTTGCTACTACCACTCAAGGTGCACATTAGATTAGTATATTTTTTATGTACTGATGAAATTATCAGCATTCAATAAAATATATTACCCTTGATGAGTTGCTGTGTTTCCTTACTATAGTTGACCTTGTGTGTGTGGAATACCCCCTCCCCTTTCACAACTCTCGAGCTCGACATCTCGTCCAATCACAGGGAAGTTCTGGGAGGAAGGCGAATGAGCTGACATGCGCTGGAATAAAAATAAACATTTAGATGAGACTATAACCGTACTTAACAACCAGTAGCCCCACGACTTATTTGGTGCTGATTGACAGCTCACCGCTGAGAGCTGACGGCTTTGAAAAATTACCAGACCAAATTATGTATCCCTACGCCAAACCATATGATCTGCAAAAACATGTGTTTAGCAGCTGTCACTTCTGACAGTCAAAAATTTAGGTGTATACCTAAATGTCGACTGTCAGATGTCAGCTGTGAGCTGTCAGTCAGCACCAAAGAAGCCACGGGGCTACTGTAGGCCTATCATAGCTTGGCTATTTTAATACATCCAAATTGATTTTGTTACGAGAGGTATAAAAATAATAATTGAGTTTTGATTTATAAAAACCTTTTTTATTTAAAGGTGAGTTTATCAATGTTAATTGTGTCGAAAGTTCTGTCGTAACAAATAAACATATTGATAAACCTTACGTTATTACAAACCTACGATACGTACCGCTTTATTTTTAATTTATTCGTGAAAACAACACACTTTCCTCTAAATTCCAGAGGGTAGAGAAGTCTTCGTTAGCTGTCTGAGAGGCAATCAACAATTCGCGCTTCCAGAAAGAGGTTATGTCCTGTTTCGTCGGTTCTGTTGTCGAGTCTTGGAGCGAATAAAGACACTTAGGAAGCGCGACAAACAGATAGATAGACGGACAATGACAGACGGACACACGGGACCATCACAGCATCTTTCATACGACGGTTATTTCTCGGCAGGCCCAAGAGACGAAGATATCAAAATATAGCCTTATGGTTGCTATGGGGAATAAACAGTGAGATGGGGGTTTCTTTCTTTAACTTGCCCCCCCCCCTCTTCCTTCTCACCCTCATCTAGCACGTGTGAGTATCGATTCCTCCCTCTCCAACATTGTTTGTTTTTTATTTCACAACGGAAGGGTTAGAATGCGTGTCGCTCTTCTTTCGACCCCTTGGGGATGTCACCAGATGTCGTGGTGAATGTCGAACGTCTGTTTCCTTGACGATACAGTTTTATACCAGGACTTTGCTATTGGTTTATTTGATTAAATAGTACCGTCCATGTCTTTAGCCTGCCTAATAGCCCATAATGTTAAGATTAATGTTTTCAGCCCGTCTGATAGCTCATAATCTTAAGATTAATGTTTTCCGACCGTTTAATAGCTCATAATGTTAAGATTAATGTTTTCAGCTCGTCTGATAGCCCATAATGTTAAGATTAACGTTTAGAGCCCGTCTAATAGCTCATAATGTAAAGGTAAATGTTTTCAGCCCTGCTGCTAGCGTCCACCACAGTCAGGTATACTAACAAATCCTCCCTGTAGAGGTAAATGTTTTCAGCTCTGCTGCTAACGTCCAGCACAGTCAGGTTTACTAACAAATCCTCCCTGTATAGGTAAATGTTTTCAGCCCTGCTGCTAGCGTCCAGCACAGTCAGGTATACTAACAAAGCCCTCCTGTAAAGGTAAATTTTTTCAGGCTCGCTGCTAGCGTCCAGCACAGTCAGGTTTACTAACAAATCCTCCCTGTATAGGTAAATGTTTTCAGCCCTGCTGCTAGCGTCCAGCACAGTCAGGTATACTAACAAAACCATCCTGTAAAGGTAAATGTTCTCAGCCCTGCTGCTAGTATCCAGCACAGTCAGGTATACTAACAAAGCCTCCCTGTATAGGTAAATGTTTTCAGCCCTGCTGCTAGTATCCAGCACAGTCAGGTATACTAACAAAACCATCCTGTAAAGGTAAATGTATTCAGCCCCACTGATAGTATCCAGCACAGTCAGGTATACTAACAAAGCCTCCCTGTAAAGGTAAATGTTTTCAGCCCCGCTGCTAGTATCCAGCACAGTCAAGTATACTAGCAAAGCCCTCCTGTAGAGGTAAATGTTTTCAGGCCCGCTGCTAGCGTCCAGCACAGTCAGGTATACTAACAAAACCATCCTGTAAAGGTAAATGTTTTCAG
>CABEEJ010002061.1:78558-101021 GCA_901482245.1 Timema douglasi
GGGGGGGGGGGGGTTGTTAAATTTAATAAAAACCGAATAAAGGTTTTTAGAGTTACGTGCGGAGACACTACTCTATGGGGGGCTGGTGAGAGTCTCACAAACCACTGTTATCACATCTCGCTTATCCGAGCAGGGCTTTGGGACGTCGATGGCACCCGCCGGGGTCAATGACGTAGTTCCCAAGCCCCTGGATAAGAGGATTGGTGGCACCGGGAAGTCTAGCGTAGAAGGACTGCGCCAGACCCCGGAAGTGGTCCTTGATGGTAGGCATATCATGATGATACTAAATTCTGATTCAAGACTGTGTTGTGTCTCTTAGACCGCAGGTAGCAGCACGCTCAATATGTCGGTTCCTTTGAAGAGTTGCTGTTTCGTTCTGAGCCTGCAGCAAGGGGCCAAACTCATCGCCCTGATAGAACTGGTAAGGTCGCTCGCTACCTCTGCTTTCGTAACTGAACGCATTCATGTCCTCAAGGAACTTGCCACGGCTAATTTAGTGAGCGTTAGAGCGCATGAAAAAAACCCCATAAAAACTTACATCTTTAACTACTTATCTCTTTGTTTTTTTTACACAGTATCTCACTCCCTGTCCAGGTATTATCACATAAATGTTAATTATAAAATGGAGTAGGCATGAATAAAGGTTGGATTTATAGGAAATGTAACAGCATTTGTATGTAAAAAGGCGTGGGAAACCATTTAGGATAAACCTCCCTCAGTAGACCTGATCAAGATTCGAACCTCGATCTTTCTGTCATCGCCAGTCCAGTTTATTGCGAAAGTGACGCCTTAAACCATTTGTCCACTGAAGCAGTTTTTATGTTGTTAGTAACCGTCATGTTAAACACAGCCTTAGTAATAATGTTGGTGTTCTGGTAACCAAACTCATATAATCTGCATTGAGTAGTATGCAGATAGATCTTAACCAAAAGAGTGGATTTTTACGGACATTTTAGGATTCAGATGATGGTATTTGGATTATATATTAATTTGTTTTAGTATAAAAATAAACCCAATATGGTAGACAGTAAACTTAATCGGTTGGTCATACTGGGTAACATGTAATTTCACTGTTGGTCGGTTGGTCACACTGGGTAGACTATAAATCTCACTCTATTGGTCACACTGTCTAGAATGTAATATTACTTTATTGGCCAAACTGGGTAGAATGTAATCTCCCTATGTTAGCCACACTGTCTACAATGTAATATTGCTCTGTTAGCCACACTGGGGAGAATGTAATCTTTCTCTGTTGGCCACACTGTCTAGAATGTAATATTGATCTGTTGGCCATACTGGGTAAAATGTACTCTACATCTATTGGCCACACTGTCTACAATGTAATCTCCTTCTGTTGGTCACACTGTCAAGAATGTAATATAGCTCTGTTGACCACACTGGGGAGAATGTAATCTCCCTCTGTTGGCCACACTGGGTAGAATGTAATCTCATTATATTGGCCACACTGTCAAGAATGTAATATAGCTCTGTTGACCACACTGGGGAGAATGTAATCTCCCTCTGTTGGCCACACTGTTTAGAATGTAATCTTCCTCTGTTGGTCACACTGTCAAGAATGTAATATTGCTCTGTTGGCCACACTGGGTAGAGTGTAATCTCATTATATTGGCCACACTGTGTAGAATGCAATCTCCCTCTGTTGGTCACACTGTCTAGAATGTAATATTGCTCTGTTGACCACACTGGGTGGAATGTAATCTCCCTCTGTTGGCCGCACTGACCACGCAACCTGTCCACTTATATTCCAGCTCCTGTCGGCCATCGTGCTATTCCTGCTGCTGCTGGGCTCCGCCCACGCGCAGGAGATGGCCGCCATGTTGGAGGCGGATATCGAGGAGACCAAGGAGTGGGAGGACCCCTCTGCGGAACTAGTCTATTCGAGGGCGGCGCACTACTCCAACAACGAGATGAGACTGCACCGGGCGCAACACCTCGCATTAGGTCAGAGCGCCGGGAGTACCGAGCGGGGGGAAGGGATTTAATAAGAGTACTGTAGTTCTCACAACTATCTTTTTTTCTTTTTTTTTCTTTTTCTAAAGGACAACTCACATTTAGGCGAATCAAATTCTTCACGGAGAATATTTTATTCGATTCAACTTTGTGTCGTCGGTAATTTCTGGTTAGGGTTTGAGGACATTCGGCAGATCGGTGTGGTGTTATCGCCGAGCGGGGCTGTGGAAATATATAGTACAACTCCCCTGCGGGTGTTCAATTTTGTTTGCTTTGTTTGTAAAGTGGTCGACCTCGGTGGTCTCGGGCTAAAGTGTTTGCCTCAGAACCCGATGTCCGTCTGTCTTGAGTTCAAACCCAGCCAAAGTTGACGAATTTTTTCTTAAGTGATAAAACTCTGTAGCACAACTTCCTTCGGAGGGGAAGTAAAGACCGTGTCGATTGTGGCGTGTAACAGAACCGTGGAAGGTGAGTGGAAAAAAACCTTCCCCGGTAAAATCGGTAGGCTCTTTCGCTCTCGCTCATAGAAATTATCATGTGCTGATATAATCAAATGATTCAAAAAGTGCATGTTAAATATCTCAGCTTAATTTTTAAAAAAAATCCAAGTGTGTAAAGTGAAGATGCAATGAAGAAAAACTTATTTTTTTTTAGCACCGTGTCTTACTCCCCACTTGGGTTATACACTCATGTACTAATCATGTTAATGGGTTAGGGATGAGTAAGGTTGAATTCAGAGGAAGTGAACCAACATTTTTGTGGAGAGTGGGGGGAAACCATTTAGGAAATACCGCCCTCAGTACACCCGACAAATATCGACCCATGATCTCCCAGTCATCGGCAGTCTAGTTTATTGCGAGAGTGGCGCCTTAGAACATGTGGCCATAGAAGTAGGTGAAAAATTAATTAGGACTACCTTAGTTCAGGGCTAAAGATTTATTTTCAGTAAAAATGACAAAAACTATAGTAGTATTACACTGAGAAAGAATGAATGGGAGGAAAATAGTAAAATTCTAGAAAATAGCACTTAAATTTACTTGCATGTATTTGAATATTACAGTTCATACTAGGGATGGAACCCTTGAATCCTTAAGGATATTTGAGGATTCGAGAAAATATCAGATTCAGGACTCAAATACAACCAAAAAAAAAAAGTTTTTTTAAAATTTTGAATATTGTAATTTGTTTTTAGCTTTAATACACCTTATTCTTGGTTGGACAAACTTAACAACCAAACCTGACCGTTTAATTGGCTAGAACCTCTTCCTGCCCTCTTATTGGCTGATATGTCTCGAGTGCAAGGTTCGTCCATGCGTGATGTGTAAAAATAAGAATGGTGCACACTTTTTCAGTTGTGGATGCTATAGTTGAAAGCAGTAGCGGATTTAGGTTTGAGGACGCCCTAGGCCCGAGACAATATGGCACCCTTTTGTTTGTAACATTATATATATATATATATATAAACATATATATACATATATGTGTGTGTGTATAAAATAATGAAAATAATAACAATAATAATAAGAAATCTAATTCAGGTATAAATTAAACATTTATTTTTTTAACATAACAATTAAATATAGAATTAATAATAAATTGCTTGTAATTAAAATATAAATTATTTCAATTAAAAATTTTGGCGCCCCTCAAAATTTGCCGCCCTAGGCCCGGGCCTCACAGCCTAAGCCTAAGTCCGCTACTGGTTGAAAGTAAAGTGTTGAGAGTTCATGCATATCATCGCAATATTCATTATTATTCATGGAGCCGACCTAACACCGAGTGTATTGTAAATATGTTTGCACCTTGCAGTGATGATAATCGCGCTCTACACAGGGATCGCACTAGTGACCATCCATCTCATAAGTTGCGTCCTGCTTCTCTACGGGGCGGCAATGGTATGTACGCCAATCATCCAAGATCAAAACCGTTCAGGTTATATACGCTTAAGTACTTAATTACGGTAATGGGTTAGGGATCGGGAAGGTTGAATATAGAGGAAGTGAACCCTCATTTTCATGGAGGGATAGTGGGAAAACCATTTAGGAAAAACCACCCCTAGTCCGCCCGATCGAGATTCGAACCTCGATCTCCCTGTCCTCGGTACTCTAGCTCAACACGAAACTAGCGCGTTAGTTGACTACACCACTGAGGCGAGTTTCGGTATGGTCATTTGTAAACATATATGTTTCCAGTTACATTCATAAAATTAATTCAATTCAATACCTATATTTATACAAGAAAACATTGTCTTTTATTAGCTGCACATTTCTTTTTTACCTCAAGTCATTATCTCCTGGGACTATCAGTGGTGTTCCCAGAAATATTTACATATATATATATTATTATTATTAGCACCGCGTCTTACTACCCGTTCGGGTTATACGCACTTACGCTAATGTGTAATGGTAGGGTGATTGTGAGATGAAATGGAGGACCTACAGTTTAATGTGAGATCTGAACCACGGTGGAGGCCTGGCATTCCTCACATTCACAAGATGTCTTGTCAGAGGTGAAGGAAGGGTTTGGTAATCAGATAAATCTGTGCCATATATATATATAAAACTATTATGTTCAAAAAATAAAAAATACACACATGCTTGAAATAGTTTATGCATTGAGCATATCTTCAGTGCTCAATATTATAGGTCAGGGATCAAGCTCACAGCCATTTCAGTGTGTCTGACCAGCCTTCCTATTCAAAAAAACACATTTTGATGACTGTGTCAATGTTTTAAGAGAAGGTTTAAACGTGACGTGACGTGTTGCAGCAAATCCGCCAATTCCTGCTTCCCTGGATGAGCGTGGTACTGATAGGGCTGGCGTTCGGTCTCACGGCGCTGCTTCTCGCCATGTTCTTCGGGCGTGGCTCAACTTCTGCGCTGCTGGTACTCTCCGTGGTCATGCAGATACGTGAGTACATGCTTCAGTTCGATACCCTTCTATTCGACGTGTGGAGGTTCAGACAGTGGGCACCAGGGCAGTGGAGTCGATACACCACGGCTTATACCCCTCTATTTTTTCTTTTGTACATGATTCTTTCGGAAATTGCTAATATACAGGGTGGGGCCACAACAGACGATTAATAACTTGAAAATTAACACTTTAATTGTAAAGTAAATGTTCACTTGCTAAATAAAAGCAAACTACATACCATACTTTTCAACTTTTTGAAGATAATGTGACCGAGGTGAGTTCCATCGGACGTCGGACAAACCTCGACAAGTTGTCCATCACTTACCTCGGTATAGATCGTCTAATTGTTTCCACCACACCCTGTATATTAATTAATAATAACAAATTGTCTCCAGTAAAATGACCCAATACAAACGACTTTATGAGAAGCTTCGTTGACGTCGTGTATATTTTATTAACATTAATAATAATGATATTAAAACTAAGTTGTTTTTGTTGTCTTTACATGGTGACAATATTATGTTTTGTGAAATTTTTTTATGGCAAAGTATATATGGCTTTATTTATTGGTTCAAACAATATCAAAATTAAGATACAAGTACAAATTAGGGGGCTGCGTTACCATAAAAAGCACTTCAGAGCTTCTAGAGGTGTCAATATTTATTATTTTGTCTATCCTCCGGAAATTGAGGGATGTGCCCTCCAAACCCCCCCTGAAATGGCTGGCCATAGCCCTGGTCCCCTTAGTATTTTCAATTTTCAACGTGGTTCTTACGTCCTAACATGTTTGACAATCCTATCTTGGAGCATTCAACTATCGAACTGGATTTTAGATATAGTTGAAACACACTGACGTGGAGGAGATCTCGGATATTAATTTGGTAGAATGTCGGCGCGTAGGGCCAGAGTTCAAAATCCGTGGTCGGGTGTTGTTTATCTGTATTCACTCGATGATTGTGTTGTCGACCCTGATCATAGCCCCGCCCACCTGGATGTTTGTATTCACCCAATGTGTGTTGTCGACCCTGATCATAGCCCCGCCCACCTGGATGTTTGTATTCACCCAATGTGTGTTGTCGACCCTGATCAAAGCCCCGCCCCCCTGGATGTTTCAGGTCTGTGGTGTTTGTATTCACCCAATGATTATGTTGTCGACCCTGATCATAGCCCCGCCCCCCTGGATGTTTCAGGTCTCTGCCTGTGGATGGTGGTGTTCAGTTTCTACAGGCAGTTATACGAATCTCAGAGCACCACCTGCGCCATGCTGGTTCAGCAGGACATGAACGCAATCAAAGCGGGCTACCTCACGTACCCGCAGTATTACAAACCTTCCGACGTCTAGAAGACTCCCCTAGTGTCGCAGCGTTCGTGACGCCAGACACGGAAGAGCGGACGTATACAAACCACCACCGCAGAGCGCCATCTACACGATATCAAGTTTTGTTTGTCTGTCGTCCCAAGTTTGTTTCGTATCCTCGCCTTGTACACTCATTCATACCCCGGAAGGTGACAGGTCTTACCTTGATGTTTTAAACTATGACCCTATCTTGTAAGCTACTCCATAGTGGAATGATGCAAGGTAAGCTTGCTGCCTTACAGGGTATACTAAGGGTACATTTTTTATATACATAAAGTGGTAAATAAATGCTCTGGAGTCTGGTTATGAGGTCAGGATAAACAAAAAGTAAGCATAGTTATAAACCTAAAAAAATTGTTCATATTCAAAATTGGCAAAAAAAAATTTTTATATTTTCTCAAATTCTGAACCTGATGTATAATCTAAATACAATAGAGGGCTTAATTATATTATGCTTATGAGGGGAAATAGATCTTTGCGCGGATGGATACGTATCCACAGATATCGGCGATAATATTGCTACGGTGGATAAAAATTGGATACAAGCGTGGATTGCAGATATAATTACCGGCGACATCTATTTTTTATCATACTTTACATTTTATCAAACTATATGATTACTAAATCTACGGGTTAAGTGTACATTTGAGTAGCTCGGTTTTTACGTTGCCGTGTGGCATGGTTATGATTTGTATGAATTATTACAATATCCGCGTATGGAAATATTGGGCCATGTTCGCGCCTGTGGATTGGGGCTTCGATTACGTTTTCTTTTAGTCATTCGTGTACTCCAAACTATGACTTTTTGTGGGGAGGAACGGTTTTAAATTATGGTTATGTAACATTGGGCCATTAATATTTGCACGGCTGTAGTTAAGATTTAAACTAGAACATATATTTCTATAGGTTTTCTTTTTATTAACATGCGTATAACCTGAACGGGTAGTAAGACACGGTGCTAATAATAATAATAATAATAATAATTTTTATTAACAAACAAGGTTATCATTATAAAGCATATTTGCTCAACATATTCCCTTAAAAAAATTAAGGGATAGTCTCTCATTATTTTTCATTGTGTATTGTTACAATGAGGAGATAAAAAAATAGCATAAAATATTTAAGCCTGAGCGAATCTAAAATTTTCCATCTCAATTTGAGTCCGAACTTTTGCTTACTAGCTCGAAAATCGACAATTTTACTATGAAATGTTATCAAATACAAATCGAATACTAGGCCAAATTATATATTTTTTTAGTTAAGGTAAAAAAGGGGGTTCAGTAAGCCATGTCCAAATAATGACTGGATTTTAAACATTACGAGAGTTGCAAATTGCTATTGTCAATTCAATCAATGGATCTATGATCAACTTTTTTTTTGAAAATTTAGATTTTTCAAATATTTGTATTTGAATTAAACTCCCTCATATCCTAAATTGGGATCTATTTGGATTGAGAATATAAAATATGATACTAATATTTCAAATAATAAGATTTTTCCATTTTGAATCGAACACGAATTGTAACAAGATATAGGTTAGAAATTTCAAAGCTTCACGCAGGTTTGAAACTATTCCAGCTAGTTGGTGAGTAGCGAGTGCCTCAAGACCATCCGACAAGTTGGGTTTTGTACGTTCACTCTCGAACCATGATATGGACACCTTATCACACGAAAATTTGCAATTTTTAAAAATATATTAATATTATTGTTATTATTATCACCGCGTCTTACTACCCGTTCGGGTTGTACACACTTACGCTAATGTGTAATGGTAGGGTGATTGTGAGATGAAATAAATCAGATAAATCTGTGCCGGGACCGAGGATTGAACCCCGGCCGCCAGCATAGAAGTCTGACACCTTACCCTTAGACTGCCAGGTCTCCCAATATATTAATAGTAAACACAAATAACCCTCCAATACGATCCCCGCTCACGGCCTGTGTTGATAAAGATTTGGGTTTAAATCACCGAGAACAATTACAAAAATCCTTGCAGTTCATTGGTTATGAAGGTTATTAGTATCGGGGAACCAACAAAGTCGGGTGCACTCTAGGGTGCATGAATTAGCCTCTGGTCGAGTAAAGAGATTACTCACCCCTTAGCAAAAAGTTATGATGGTGGCCGACAACACAATTAATGTCTTTCTTTTAGATCCCAAACAAATTTTGTAGACATTGTATAACCGTAGGCAAATAATTAGTTAAATTTTACAGTAATATCTAGTTTTTGACAAACTCGCCGAAAAATTTTGTTTTGCTAAGCCTATAAGATGACTATCAATCTTATATTTAAATAAAATTTAAAATAATTTTTAAGTCATCATTAAGTGAAAAATAGCAATTGAGCACTTTATACACATAAATGAGAGATGAATTTTCTCAAAAATATTTAAAGCTAGTACCTAAATTTGCGATCTATAAATATGTGTTTATATTTGTTTTGTAAACAGTTTATAGGAGTAGACAAGTTGTGTGGATTTGAAAATATAAATTTGTTGAAAAACTTAACTTTATGTTTCTAGTTAAATATTTCTTTCATACTAGAAGTGTGTGAAGTTTTGACTTTGTCCAAGATATTTGTCAACTTCAACTTCGCTTGGAAAAAAAAATGGCTTTGACAATTTACAAAACTTCTCCAGTAAAATTAGTGACAGAATAATACACATATATATTCAAATATTTTTTATTTCATTACTTTTTGCTATGTATACAGAAAGAAATGTGTAGTAATTGATTAACATGTTTTTATAATAATGTAATTGTTCAATTTTGGACAAAATTAGTTCATTTTTATATAATATTTAGTGTTATATGCTCAACATATTTTTTAATCTGTTTTTACATAAAACCATTTTAATAAAACTCTCCAAATTCTGGCTTCAGAAGTATTTAATATATTCAATTCGACTTCACTTTGAATAAAAAAAAATTGGAACTTACACACCCATAATTTAACAAATTCCCTTAAAAAAGGAAAAGTCTGTATAGTATATCTTTAAAACATTCCAAAATTGACAGTATGTGATTTCAAACAAATATTTTTCCCACCTTAAAAAAAGAAGTGCATGAATTATTGTGGATACATTTAAAATTAAAGCATGAAAGCTTCCTAAAGTTACATAAAATAAAGTAGATGCAATATATATTTTTTTCACCACCTAAAAAGCTAATATTTAATAGATATAAATTAGGATCTCACCTAGTCATATTATATATTTTGACAAATTAAATTACCTGTATAAATATAATATTAAGAGTGAAAAAAAATCTTGTTAATAAATGCCCCAATCAAGATTTAACTTTAAAAACATAAATGATAAGAAAGCAAGGTGAATAATTGTGTTTTATCAAGAAGAAAGTTTCGCATATAAAGAGGGATCAGAAAATTGCCCTCGAAGTGTAAAAAAGTGTTATACAGGTCATACTTTGTACTCCTTGTGTTGTACACGGCATATTTTATACCCATTGTGTTGTACAGGGCATACTTTGTACCCATTGTGTTGTACAGGGCATACTTTGTACCCATTGGGTTGTACAGGGCATACTTTGTACCCATTGGGTTGTACAGGGCATACTTTGTACCCAATTGGGTTGTACAGGTCATACTTTGTACCCATTGAGTTGTACAGGGCATACTTTATACACATTGAGTTGTACAGGGCATACTTTATACACATTGAGTTGTACAGGGCATACTTTATACCCATTGAGTTGTACAGGGCATGCTTTGTACCCATTGTGTTGTACAGGGCATACTTTGTACCCATTGTGTTGTACAGGGCATACTTTGTACCCATTGTGTTGTACAGGGCATACTTTATACCCATTGTGTTGTACAGGGCATACTTTGTACCCATTGTGTTGTACAGGGCATACTTTGTACCCATTGTGTTGTACAGGGCATACTTTATACCCATTGTGTTGTACAGGGCATACTTTGTACCTATTGTGTTGTACAGGGTATGCTTTGTACCCATTGTGTTGTACAGGGCATACTTTATACCCATTGAGTTGTACAGGGCATACTTTGTACCCATTGTGTTGTACAGGGCATACTTTGTACCCATTGTGTTGTACAGGTCATACTTTATACCCATTGTGTTGTACAGGGTATGCTTTGTACCCCTTGTGTTGTACAGGCGTATTTTGTACCCATTGAGTTGTACAGGGCATACTTTATACCCATTGAGTTGTACAGGGCATACTTTGTACCCATTGTGTTGTACAGGGCGTATTTTGTACCCATTGTCACACAACCACCAGAAACATTGACAGTGAATGTAAGAGAGACTAGAGGAGGACGTGTGAGATGGTACGCTCATGTGATGAGGATGAAAAGGGAAAGGCTAGTAAGGAGGATGAAGTATGGAGGAAAGAGGAGCAGTTAACAGAAAGTTTGCAAGTCAAAGGAGAAGAACGGTGGAAGGACAGAGGAAAATGGAGACATTTTACTAAGCTGACAACATTTGTTGTTGGTGATGATGATGATGATCTGTGACCAAATGGCACACATATTCAACTCTCCCACCATAATCTCGACATCGGTCGAACTCGGCTAACACCCGCCCCATGAAGAATGTTTCGACGAAAGCTGTCCAGCAAAACTAAACGGATTCAAACGGATTGAAAGGCATCGATGCCGACTCACTTGTAAACACTACTGATTTTAAAAATGATGAAGAACACAAATTAATCACCGATGCTAATGTTACGATGACAATAGACTAGCTAGCTATGTAATTCTAGTTATGCTACTAAGTGTATTATTCATGTAAAGTTATTGAATCCGTTTCATAAATGTATGTCATGCAGTAGCTATCAGTGTTTCCCATACTTTCGCCGGTCGTGTACCCCTTTCGGGGTTATGGCCTAGCCAACGTGTTCCTTTACAGCTCTTCATAAATGGCCATTTTAAATTTTAATACGACTATAGTGGTAAATTTAACAAAAAAATATGTATGGTTTATGAAAGCCCTTGTCAAAATCTGCATTGAATTGTTTATCAGAACCATCGAAAACATATGATTATTAATCAAATTCGGTGATAAGCCATGTCCTTCTAGGGGTACACATGCCAAAGTTGGAGAAACACTGGTATTATTGAATTATAAAAAAATAATATTCTAAAAGCTTTTTGTAACACACAAAAAATTACAAGTAATAATGTGTCTGCTATATTTTGAACTCTCTGGGGGCAGCGTCATAAATGCGGATTAGATCTAGAAAAATAAAATAAGAGCTCTCTATTAAAATAGTATTAAATGTAAGCATATAACTGGGAGCTTAATTTGATTGTTCTCGAGTTATTGTCAAGGTTACATACAAAGCAGCTTCAAAAGGTGTTTATTTGATCTAAATACCATAGGTTATTGCGAGCGGGAAACTCCTTCTAGAACCATCTAGGTCTTCCCCGTTTCAGGTTATCTTTGTCACCTCTCATGTGTTATGAACACGCTTCAATCATCATTCCGCAACGTTATTGGACAGTGAACGTCGGATATTAACTTAGAATTCATGTTCCAAGCCCTTCCGAAACAAGTCTTGTATGAATGTATTTTAACCCCCCCTACCCCTCGTATAAGAATAACACATGTTACCAACATATTTATTCAACTCTTTTAAACTGAATCAGTTTTTTTAAGCAAGTCTTATTACCTGTTCGGGTTGTATTTATAAGAAGTGTACCTACATTTTCGTTGAGAATAAGAAACCATTTAGTAAAAACCACTATTGGTATACCTGAGCAGGATTTGAACTCAGATTTTCTCATTATTGATAGTCCAGTCTATTGCGAATGTGACACCTTAACCCACGCGACCACTGAAGAGAGAGTGAGGGTTGGTACGTGTGTGTAATTATATATATGTTTGTTTTTTGAAGCTACATTGTATGTGTATATTTGTTTTTGTATGGCCATTAGAATCAAAGTTGATGAAACAATAGTTTGCTGACAATATAAATATTTGTAAAGGTGATATATTTTAGTGATAGCGACTTGTGATTGTACATTTCCAATAAAACGTGCAGTATTATCAACTAACAGAATAACCCGTGTCCTCTCAATCAAACAAACCCTCTTCTTATCTTCTGTCGCCCCTCACCGCACTACGTACCAACTACACGGACGTGTCGGAGACGAGAAAGAAAGTGCGGCCACATTTGCGTGGAAAATCACCCTCAGTACACTCGACCGGGATTCAAACCCAGATATCCCCGTAAAATTGGCAATCCAGTCTATGGCGAGTGCGACGCCTTAAGACTTTGCGGCCCACCGAAGCGAGTAACCTACCAATTACACCTTAGCTCTGTAAGTTGATGTGTTTGTCTACTGAAATAAGCTTGCTGGGTTAGATCCAACATGTCCAAAAAAAAAGCTATCAATGGTGAAATTGGAGCTTTCTTTTTTTTGTAGTAATTAACGGGTGGGATACTGGTTGTTCTTCACCTCTGACAAGACATCTTGTGAATGTGAGGGAATGCCAGGCCTCCACCGTGGTTCGGATCCCACGTTAAACTGTAGGTCCTCCATTTCATCTCACAATCACCCTACCATTACACATCAGCGTAAGTGCGTATAACCCGAACGGGTAGTAAGACGCGGTGATAATAAAAATAATAATACTGGTTGATGTGTCTTAGTATTAAGTTAGTTTGTAAGTAAGTCATGAACATACCTGCCTCGACAGGTTCCACCATAGCACATCTGATAATATAGGATCATAGTATAATCTGTCAAGGTAAGACTGCTATCTTTCGGTGTGAACAGAGTGTACATTATTCAAGGACGAATCTTAATGTTCGAGTGTTTGTGTAGTTTTAGGTGTAAAACTTTATTTCCGAGAGAGATGCGCAGTTATTTGGAATGTTTGTTCAGCCCTGGGCAAAACAAACACGCTTGTCCACCCCTTAATAAAACAGAAAGAGGAAAACAATTCTTAAGGACAGTAACATTTTATTAGGAGCGAGGCAATATCGTCCAAAACAGATAAGAGTACATGCTTTACTATTATCTATATATATATACTTTTCTAACAAAAAGAATTATTAACAATAAGATACAGTCTTTGAGTAAATAACAGTAAGAATAAAAAGAGTATTTTTAAAACAAACATAAATTGCATTTGGTATAACTCGTGAATTATTATGTGGCACTTTTGGTAAGTAGAAATGTTAACATACAATCGCACTTCAGTCTCTGAATTCCAGAACATTCCAGGGATACCAAAAACATCCAGAAACAACGCTGGTAACAAAAACAGTAGTATGTTTGAAACATTGGTAAGTCGTCCAGTTTTAGTCAGGCAGCACAACTTTAAAAAATATATATATTTATATAAACGAACACAGTTTAAGAGTGAAAATTATAAGTGTCTTAATAAAAAAAACATTTACAAATAGATATTATGAATTTTAAATTGTGAATCTAGTTACTATTATAATTTGAGACTAAAAGTGTAAGATGAATACATAATAAATAAAACATTAAAATAATATGGTAGCCCCACAACGCAATAATTTATATGACTGTGTTCTAAACAGCTAATGTTTCCTAGTTACGACTACACACAAATATGCAAGTTTAACGCCAAAGGTTTTACAGGCACTGATAAAACAATCAAGTCGAATACTACCCAGGACTATTCAAAGCCTCGACACACTCTTCAACAAAGACGTTCTTTTAAGAGGCACAGAAAACCTTGAATACAGTCTGATTTTCACAACAAGGAGCCTTTTATGAAATACAAACTTTTTATCGTTGTTGCTAGTATTAATATCATTTTAACATATTACTGTGGTTTATTTTATATGCATTGATAATATAATATCAATCAAAAGTGACAGCTGCAGATCACATTACTTGATGTATGAATACATGAAAATATATCTAGTAGCATTTGATGTCAAATAAGGCTCTTTCATAGAAAAATTGGACTGTATGTTCGAGGCTATCATAAAAAAACAAACATACAAATAAGGATTTGTTACTAAATTTTACCGGTGAATTTTCTTGGAAAAGTTACCAATTATGTTTAATTATCTTTATTACAGCCTTAGACCAAAGCTTCCCTTAAAGGCCACAAACTACTTCAAACGGATCAAATTTAAATACAATCAGAGCAAAAAAAAAAGCGTTAATGCGCCAAACAAACTTTAACTTGCGCCAACAAAGAGGAAATGAAATGGCCTCATCACGATTTGATCTTAAGAGCCCGCCTCTAGGCTGCCCAACCGGGAAATTAGATAGATTACACCCGAATCATACAGGTATCGGACTGCAGTTTGCGGCATTCTTTCGTGGAAAGTAGCGAAAATAGGACTTGTTTAATAGCGTATTTCTAAATTATTATTATTACCGCGTCTTACTACCCGTTCGGGTTGTACGCACTCACACTAATGTGTAATGGTAGGGTGATTGTGAGATGAAATAGAGGACCTACAGTTTAACGTGGAATCCGAACCACGGTGGAGGCCTGGCATTCCTCACATCCACAAGATGTCTTGTCAGAGGTGAAGGAAGGGTTTGGTAATCAGATAAATCTGTGCCGGGACTGAGGATTGAACCCCGGTCGCCAGCATAGAAGTCTGAAACCTTACCCCCTAGACCACCAGGTCACCCTGTATTTCTAAATGTTGGTGTATTTTTTTTTAAAAATATTGAAACAGTTTCCCTGATATAACTTTTTTTTTAGAGTATAAAACAGAAAATTGCACCGCGATGTGACACATGGTTCGAGCTGACAAGTGCTATCCACCAAGTGAGACGATCTTCTTAAGCGTCCCAAGAGGTATTCCATTGGTGTAGCATCCGAGACACAACGATCATGAGCACAGTAAGAGGACTACATACTGTTGCAATGAAATTTTATGATCCTTTCTATGTTAAAGATTCTTCATTATTATTTAATATAACTTTATTACAGACTCTGGATTATTTCTACCTGGAGAAATCTTGTCCAAAACCTCGAGCAACAAGGTGTTTATAAAATATTATATATATATATATATATATATATATATATATATATTTTATGGTCATGTAATGAGGATGAAAAAGGAAATAATAAGAAATAAAGCATAGATGGAGGAAGTATGTATGAAAAAGACTCTTTTAGCTGTCAGATTGAGGTCTTTATGTCCTAATGAAATCGAGATGTAACAACTAAGTGTGAAATAAGATCGGATAGATTATCCATTTGTTTTATTTCAATTTCTTTCAAATGAAAAAAATGTTGGGTTTTTCACGTACACCTAGTTTCAGGCACAACCGACCACTTCTGTGTTGTCACACACAAAACATAATATTATAAAGCATTAATATGACTTTTTAAATGTTAGGTACTATTCTGTTTAGTACAAACCAATCTATCTACACACACAGTTTAGCCACTCACAGCAACATTAAAAAGAAACAGGGCTGCCAGTCGGACATTAACGTCTTAAATTAACTTCCAGGTTGTACAAGTTTATTTTTAATTGAGTTATCATTTAATTTTAAGTCAATATTCTCTTCTTTAACGATTGTTTTTTTATAAATAATATTTGTTTCAAATTATTACATACAATTTAAGGAGTTTAAAATTGTAGCTTAAGTTTTAAAATGTATACAATAGTATTTAGAAGAAAAAAAACCTCTAGTGGCAATGAATGGCGTAGTCATAAATTTAGCAGTGCCAGAATGCAAGGCCATAGCCACCTCAAAGTTGAAGGGGGGGGGGGGAATCGACCCCCAACCCCTGTAGGCTGAAAAATTTCACAAACATAAATGTCTCTAAAATATATTTGGAGCATTTTTTTTAACGGTTACTAAGGCAGAAACCTACTTAGCGCAATTCCCGGGAGATTCCAAAAATACGCATAGAGCACAGTAAATTTCAACAAAATTTATTCATTCATAGTATGAAAAAAAGTTTTAACATACTAATGATATAAAATCAATTAGTTAACTTATAGTTTCATAGTATAAAACTTTACTAAAACAATATATTTTAAATATATTTCCATGAAAAGCAGTGCCGGTAGTGTTCCCTCCTACTCCACTACACCCCTGTCTAGCTGAAATGACAACATGTCATACCAACTTTAACACAAATATAAAAATAAAACAAAGTGTTTTTAAGTTCAAAATAGGTCTGTTAAAAAAAAATTTTTTTTAACAAATTTTGACTTTTGGAACTTTTTTGGTTTACTGTGTTGATTTGAAATTTTTGTACTGTTGTCTGAGAAAAGTTAGAGTCCATTTACCGTAGCTGTGGTGGGAATTGACAGCTACCATGAGATTTATATTGCCAACATTGGTTGAAAGTCACTAGTCTGAAAATAGTTATTTGCTTACTGATACTAAATTATCAATGAAAGGTGCCTATAAATGCTTCCATCAATACTTCCCTTATGATTACTGCACAATTGTATTTTTTTGTAACTGATTGAAAGAATAAAATATATTAATAAGACTATTATGTTTTTGGTTTCACGGTTGTGGCGACAAGATGTAACATGAAATAATACAATAAAAAGTATTGTATTCACACTTGCATTTTGTTATAACTGACCACCAAAATAAATGTTTATTAAAACTTAGATAAAGAGCTATGTAAAGTATAAATATTTTTTATTTTGTAAATACATGCGCATGAACACAACAACAAAACTGTTTTAATAAAGTCCTCAACCGCCCCCGATTTAATCCGGTTCGCCATCTTAATTTATGAATAGAATGCAGCCTTTTAGAAACTATCGTTTGTAAAGCATTTTAAGTGAACCATAAACATCGCTTCCATAAAAAAGAAACATTCAGAAAAGTTATTTTCATAAGTTTGTATTTAAATAACGTAAAAACTTTAAAAAGGAAGATATCAATGAAAACAAATTGTTTGTTGTAAAAGGTTTGATAGCAGTTCATATGGTTTGGAGGACGGATACTCGAGAGTGGATGCTTGCTGTCAGTTACACACACTCCTACGCTGGATCGCCTATAGTTGTGTTCATGCTCACTACCAAATAGGGGTGCCAATATCTCTATTAGTTCTGTATTTCCCCACATCATGCGCTCTGCGCGGCAGCGAGAAACTAATATAAATACACAGAGAGCGTAAGTTGTGACGTAGTGGAGAATAGCAGTTGGTGGGACCATTCACCAGGCTTACCACCCATCTCGTATTTTACAAGGACTGTTCTGTATCGCATGAGCTGGCCCAGAAATAAAGGTTAGGAATAATTTAAAAACCTATTTTTAGTAACGATCATAATAACAATAATAAGAAACAAATTTTTTTTTATTCACAAAAAAAATTCACATGTGACCAAAATTTATCTCGTTTTTTTTAATGTTACAACCCTATCCTCTGAATATATCTTATCCACACCACTGATTTCCAGTGATTGATGCTAGGGGATGATTTTGGTTGTATATCTTATCTATGTATTATTTTACTCTTAATAAATTAGCAGATGTAACTCTTAAAGAAATTACAATAGTTGGTCTTCTAGACTTGATTAAATGCACACTATCGAAAGGCCTGAAAGAAATTATCGTTTTAAAAGTGGTAAATAGATGTGCATACAAACTAAAGTAATACATTCGGTCTGTAAAGAAAATATAAAAAAAATAATAGCAGTTTCAAACCTGATCTATTTCAAGATTACAATTTTAGTTACTAAAAAAGAGTGTTAGAAAACAATTTAAATGAGTGTATTTAAGCGCCGTTGAACATTTAGTACACTGTAATGGATAGGAGTTTTCACATTTATCAAGGGTTTACCTCTACTGAAGCTCAAGCTTAGCACTCAAATTCTGATGCAATTAATTTGATGAAACTGTAAAAAAACAAAGCATTCATGAAATTTTAAACATTCAATACATTTCAATACCACACGGCATCTTCTTCAGGAAGTAATCAACTGAACAGAGAGGCGAACACGGTAATGCCAACATGATTATTGAAGAACGAAAAAACTTCTCGTGTGGGGATTTTCATACTCCAACGCAAAGTTGGTATTAATTATCACAACTTCCAGTCGTCATCTCGTTGAAATAGTATTAAAGTGTTTTCATTTGTGCTTCGTTTTCCTACAATTCTATCGAGTTTATTAAAGGACAAACTAATTTATCTTTTAGGCGAAACTTGACACGCATATTAACAATTACCATCTTCATAAAAGTATGTTTTTAGAATAGTAGATCTTTATTAATCCAGCACCAATAGATACCAAGGCAATGAACAAAGTATTGGTGCACCAAGTCACCTGGCTTTAATCACATGGCCGGCCGTATAAAGACGGCGCTCCGCACGGTAGCTAGCGACGCAGATCATACATCACCAATAACCCAACCAATTAAAATACTTCAGTGTGTAAGCGCAGATATCCATCTTGAAAAGTTAAAAGACTAGAGCTGCAAATGACAATTAATACCGTTCCATCCGAATGTGAGCGATTTTGCTAAACGCCACAAATTCTAACCGCAACAAATCTATAAACAAATAAGTTTAAATATATTAAAACTACAAGGCAACGATAAAATGCTGGTTAATTTCAATAATTGTTATATGTGATGGGATCTGGGGGTTGACGAGTTGGAAGCCGGTGAATTCTCCAACTCGGGCTTCAAAATAAAATATTATAATACTATAACAATATAAGAGAAATATATCCTTTTAATTTTATAATTTTTTCTTCTTCAATTTTTAAGGATCAGTATTTTTTTTAATCGTATTTGGAAGAAGGTACAGAAAAGGTGGATGGAACCCTATAAGGACATATAAAAAAAATAAACACAATTTGGCGGCTAGAAAAGAAAAAGACCACACTTCACACTGCCGTCACTGGACAAAGAGATAATGGCCGTTTCTTCAAGGAAAAAATATTAAATATTGTTACCGCCCAATCCCTTAACTTAGGTTTCATCCTGTTGGAGCTCATGAGAAGGGAGTGTGGGACACGAAACACGACTTCCTAAAAGAGGCAACTAAAAAAACAGAAAAAAGAAATTGGTAAATAATGATAGGAACATGTAAAAGGAATAACTCAAACGAAAGAATTTTTTTTTTGTTTCTTCTTTACTTTGGCTTTGTTTCACATTTAAAATGAGACCTTTGCGCGCGCGCACACACACACACAATTTTTTTCCCAAGATTCAAATTCAGGATTCGGAGATTCAGATTCATAAAATAACGGATTCAACCGAAATCCAAAATATTATATTCTAAAGCATTTTCTCAACCAATAAATTAAAGGTAATAAATAATTAAGTAGAGACCTTGACTAAATTATTAGAACCTATAAAAACCACGAGTCTGGATTATTATTTGTGAAAGTTCATTCGCAACGCGTTAGACCTAACCAGGGTTTAAACCTAGAGTCCTTAGAAGTGTTTGGACTTAGTTTGCAGCACAAGGCCTTAACGATCATGTCACGGCTGAGGCTATTGCAAACATTTAAAAAAAAAAAATTATCCGTCAATGTTTGAAACCTATTATTTAGAATACCGCAAGTTTGCAGCCGATGATCTCAACGATTCTAATAATAGGCCAACAAGAACCAAGTAAAATTGGTAAAAAATAATAATATTTATTTCCATATTTACCGTGCCAATGCAGTATTTCACAAATTTATCCAAACAAAAGAGAAATGGCGGGCAACAAATGAGTGTATTAAATTAAAAATGAGGATAGAAGGATAAGCCCTACACACTTACTCTACTATCCTCCTTTCAATGTTACCAATCTATTTAATTAAGTAGAAATGATTGAACATACTTTATAATGAATCATGAAAAAGCTCGATGAGGGCAAAGTAATAAAAATAATTTAAAATAAGGACTGATTATATTTATGTGGTTTATCCCAAATTATATAAGTTATGAGGATATATAACGGTGTAAAAAAATTCGACACAATTTTTTGACTTATAAAGATAATTTCAACTTAAATTTCAAAACACTAAAGATATGAATCTGGCGACGAACGTTTGGCATCGACTAGCTACCTTGCGGGGATAGGTTCGTGTAAAGTACAACATGCCGCAGTGTTAAGAGACCACTTGCAACTTCTTGTATGGTAGCCAATCAAAATACATCTCTTTGTCTCGATAATATATCAAATATACTAGAGAAAACAACAAATATCTGAAATCAAAGGGTTGCTACTTACTGCGAGTAAAAAATTGGTTTTATTTTGATTCTAAATGATTGAGCAATGTATTTTTAAGAATATCAAACTCAATTTCTTGATTCTTTATAGATTCGGAAAAAAAATCAATAATCGATCTTTATATCATGATTTTTGATACCTCAAATTCTTAACTCGTATTTCAGCGTAGATTAAAATTTCTGGCAAATAAGCGAAATGGCTATATCCAGTAGTGGGTGGAGTTTTCATTGTAACCATTAAAAATACTTTGGCTATTTCACTTTAGTACCGAAACATTATAAATAAACTCAACATAGCCTGTGTACTCTAGTAGCCTTGCACGAAGCAAACATGGCTGTTTTGTTCAAATATATTTTTTACTATATTATTTTTTTTTCTCTTCAACAACATCACAGTAGGGTGTATAAATAAATAACATATTTTTAATTTGAGATTGAATGTAGGGCAAATATTGAAAGTATTAATGTCGAGAATTTGAGGTATTTTGTTATCTTTGGAAGAAGGTATAGGAAAGATGGATAGAAATCAGTCTTTACAAACTTCCTTTTGTTTTTTTTTGGTTTCCTCTTTTAGGAAATTGTGTTGCACTTTTCACACTCCCTTCTGACGAGTTCCGATAGAATGAAACCTGGGTCAGGAGATTGGGCGGTGACGATCGATTTTCTATTGAGAGGCAGCCATTACCCCTTTGTCCAGTGGTAGCAGTGTAAAGTGTGAACTGTGTTCTTCTTGTCATTAAATAAGCCATATTGTGTTCGTCCCCTTTTATATGTTTCTATCCACCTTTCCTGGACCTTCTTCCAAACAAAACAATATTCATATTTGATAATTAAAATCTAGAAAAACCAGAAACTTGACATTTCAGATTATTTTACACCGAAATTGTTGTTTTTAATTCGTGTGTATATTAATCAAAACAATAAGCATTATTTCTACCAAAACGCTCGATCAAAAGAAGCCGAACCGGACATAGCACTTTGCGAGTATTAGCGATGGTTGCGTGTGGTCTCCGAACGAACATAGCGATACGCTACATCTTGTCGTCTGTCGTTTCAAGGAACTGAGCGTAAACGTCTCGGGAACACTCCCCTTTGTTGTTGAACAGGAACTTGTAGTAGCTTCCGTCTGCACAGATCACTGCCAACACGACGACCAGAAATCTCAATCACATCAAGCGCCAACAATGGCTGTTATCAGGAATGGGCTCTCAAATCCTACAAAACCCTTAATGATATTCGAGAAAATTTTAAGATTTCAGACTCAAATCCTTGGTTTTTAAGTGAAATTTGATTTATAGCTCTATTACTGCTTATAGGTGGTGCAGAACCGATTATAATTATATGATTATTATTATTATTACCGCGTCTTACTACCCGTTCGGGTTATACGCACTTACGCTAATGTGTAATGGTAGGGTGATTGTGAGATGAAAATGAAGGACCTACAGTTTAACGTGGGATCCGAACCACGGTGGAGGCCTGGCATTCCACACATTCACAAGATGTCTTGTCAGAGGTGAAGGAAGGGTTTGGTAATCAGATAAATCTGTGCCGGGACCGAGGATTGAACCCCGGCCGCTAGAATAGAAGTCTGACACCTTACCCCTAGACCGCCAGGTCACCCTTTCTCAATTAAATTAGCACTTATTAGTTTATTTTTTGCTTTACGAATAAAGATAATAATGTTCTGGACTTGGGGAAAACCGAGGTCATGTGTCCGCTCACCTATGACCGAGTTGTTGTCAGCTCCAAAGGCACACATGCACTGGGAACCCCCTGGCACCTGGAACTTACAAAAGCTCCAACTGGAACTGAAATATTTGGGCAGGAACGTTGCAGACGCTAAGCTGGGAAAAAAACATCACACGGAGAATACGAGATGAATCACGGATACGACCATTCAGGGCGAGACACGCTTACAGGGTTGCCAATATTTTATTAATATAATAATAATTAGCACCGCACCGCGTCTTACTGCCCGTTCGGGTTATACGCTTTAAGTACTAATTACTCTAATGGATTAGGAATTGGGAAGGTTGAATTTGCGTGGAGGAAGAGTGGAAAACCATTTAGGAA
>CABEEJ010002061.1:108820-125736 GCA_901482245.1 Timema douglasi
AATTTGGCTCCGAGTTTAGTGGTATTTAGGGTTGTAATATTCCCCAAACTTCCTCCTAGCTTAAGGTAGATCTCTTCTTGTCAACAATTTCAATAAAGTCCAATTTTCAAGATAAAGGACTTTAAGAAAACACAAACTTTTTTTTTTTTTTGCACCCAAGATTAATGACATTTTACCATTTTATTATTTTTGTCAAATAATGGGAATTTATAATATCTATCAAAAGTGGCAGCTACAGCTCGAATTATTTGACATGTGGATACCATAAGCGAAAGTAGATCTAGTAACTTTGTAGATGTTGGATAGACTAAGTTTCTACTTAAGAAAATTGGACTTAGTCCTAATGAAGCTTGTTTGGATCCTCTTTGTGTGTTACAATGTCAAATCATCTTTAAAATCGTTGGAATACGAACAGAACCTTAACACACAGTTTTACTTCAAGACGTGAGCTTTAAAATGTAAGCTCTTGACTGGATATTTATTATTTAAAAACATCACTGCTCAGAAATAAATAATGCCTTTCATGTTATGATTAAATATAAGAATAGGACACAATGACTGAGCTACCACAAATATGTATTACGTTATAGATAAATGTTTAAAATGATGCCGCATGTGGTGTTGTGGTGTCGAAATTACTTTGACGCGTGTCAAAAATCGCCTTCTTACTTTGGTCCTGATTGAAACCGGCGTAAAGCAGCCCATTACCATGAGGATTGCTTGCAGGCAGGTTCATTGTTTAACCACTAATATTCCAATTAGCTTGCTCTAATAAAACGAGAAACACTCGAATTCAACTCTTGTAACAAAATTGTATAGTTCACTCACTCACTACCATATCACAGGGGCCATTTTTATTGACATGAGTTGTCGGCCAATCATGTCTGAGAAACTTTCATAAGGCCCATTGTTGCCAGCTGTTGTATTTTATTTGGAATAGCTAACCATGGTGAAAGATAAATGGTTGACAAAACATAATCGTAGTTCGTAGATATTCGGAACGTTTTGTAGATCGTCGCCTAGAGACTCTAGATCAACTTGTTCTAACGTTTGTATTATTTTACCAATTTACTTTTTCCTGGGATAACACCACTTTTTACCTTTGTATTTATTTGTTTTATATGGTAACCTTTCGTTTTTAAGTGTTGGCTACAAAGTGTTCGTGATTTACATCGTCTCGAGTTTTTGATGCTCGTCTATCTTTTAATTGTTATATGTTCCATTTATTGAATAATTTTTCGTGTATTTGAAACGTGCCTTTCAACTTACATGGTGAGACGTGACTTTTAATGCTCAATAGTATAATGGTATAACACATGCTATATAATTTACTATATAAGCATGGATTTTTAAAAGCAAGAAAAAAAAGCCCATAATATTAAAAAAAAGAATAAATATTGTAGATAGAAAAAGATAATTGAAACAAAACTTTTACATTAAGGTAATAAGGTTACATCAAGTCAAATAATAGACCTACCAAAAAGAGCATTACTTGTATTGGCAATTTTAAGGACCAAATATTAATGTCAAGCGAAACTATTTTCTTACGGTTACAAATAAATTATTATTATTGGTTTTTTGCTTTCATTATTTAAAAAAAAAAACACAGCGCGTCTATTACCTGTTCAAGCTATATGCATACATGATATGTTACTCTCATAAGGTAGGGGTGAGGAAGGAAACACTTTAAGAGGTAATCTACCCACATTTGCTTGGAAGGAGAGTGGGAAACCATTTAGGGAAAACCACCCTCAGTAGACCCGACCGAGATACGACCCCCCAATCTCCCTGTCTTAAGCAGGTCAGTCTTAACACTAGAATGACGCCATAAACTGTTTGGCCATTGAAGCAGGTCAATCCATTAGAACAAGCGGCTTAAGCGTAATTTAAAAAAGTTAAAAGGTTTAACAATGAGACTACCCATTGGCTAAATGATTTTTATATTAATGGAAATTGATAAACATAAAAAAATAATTGGGTGTTCACACACACAACCCCAGGCCCTAACTAATGACATGTTTTGGTCCTCGGGGTACAAGAATGCACGTTTTGAGGCCCCACTTGAGGTCGTCGCTCCAACTCAAGACCACCAGTGACCATGCGCTCGCTGCTGGCGTCGCGATGAGCGCCAAGGCCGAGAAGCAGGTTCCGACCAATCTGAAGGGTCGCAGCAAGAGTTCTCAAGAGTGGCTTTCCCGTCAACTTGCTGACCCCTACGTCGAGAAGGCCAGGATGTCCAACTACAGGTAACACCTGAGCTACGGTCCGATTACCATAGGAAGAACCTTCTGACAGCAAGTCATGTGGTGATCTGGAGCTGTCATTCATTGATAATATCAATAATAATACAGAAAAATTTAGTCAATGTTGACCATAAAAAAGTTTGTATTTTCTAAAGGCCCTTTCTGTGAAAATTTGACTCATCCCTAATAATAATAATTATTATTATTATTAGCGCCGCGTCTTACTACCCGTCCGGGTTACACGCACTTACGCTAATGTGTAATGGTAGGGTGATTATGAGATGAAATGGAGGACCTACAGTTTAACGTGGGATCCGAACCACGGTGGAGGACTGGCATTCCCCACAATCACAAGATGTCTTGTCAGAAGTGAAGGAAGGGTTTGTTAATCAGATAAATCTGTGCCGGGACCGAGGATTGAACCCCGGACCCCCAGCACAGAAGTCTGACACCTTACCCCTAGACCGCCAGGTCACCGACTCATCCTTAACACATTATAGAGTAATTCATTTATATATATACACGCTGAACGGGAAGTTAAATGGGGTAAAAAAACTTTTTTCTAAGCGCAGATGTCGCAGCGCCTTCAAACTGATGGAGATTGATGACAAGTTCAGATTGCTGTCCCCAGGACAGTGCGTGGTGGACTGCGGGGCTGCTCCTGGCAGCTGGTCGCAGGTCCTGGTACAAAGGACTAACGCGCTGAAAAAATGTTAGTAAAGTTTCCACTTTAAATCGTTTCAAGAGTTGTGTTGTTTGCTCAACCATTCTAATGTGTCTGCCATATTCATGTATAATGTTCACACCATCTTGTATCTATAACAAACACTGCAACCAGAGTTCTCGCGATGATACGCAGGAATTGTCGAGTTACAATCAGCACACGCCGTCAGGAAAAAGTTTACTTTGCTGTGTGAGCCGGCAAACTAAAGCTCACCACATGTGGCGATTGGCGACATGGTTGCCCACCCCGGTCCTAACACAATTCCATTGTATACTTGCACTGGTTATATGGAGGGAGATTGAGGGTAAAATTAGCCGGATATTTGGGGCAAGGAGAAACTTATCAAGAGATCTTTTGCAGAAATACATCTTGTAGTATTTGGGGCACAAATATTGCTCTTTATTACTCAAATGTGACTTAGAAATTTACGCTTCTGATTTCTAGTGACAATTATTTTTCCCCCACAGACGGTGGTAAACCAGTCGGTACCGTGATAGCGATCGACAGACTCCCGATCTACCCGATAGAAGGAGTGACAATCATCGGCAACACAGACTTCACCACCGCAGCCACCCTAGAGAAACTCCTCTCCGCCATGAAAGGGCGTCGGGCAGACGCCGTTGTGAGCGACATGGCCCCGAACGCCACGGGTGTCCGAGCCATGGACCACGAGAACATTGTTCAACTGGCGTATTCCGCCACGCGTTTCGCCGTGCAGACGTCCCGTGTCGGCGCGTTCCTCCTGGTGAAGCTCTGGGATGGCGCCAGCACCATAGCGCTCGAGAGAGACCTGACGAGGTTTTACGACAAAGTGAAAGCAGTGAAACCGATGGCGAGCCGGTCGGACTCGGCCGAGATGTTCTTCTTGGCGAGAGGGTTCAAAGGCTTGCAGTCATGAACATTTATCTTGTAGATATTGCTCTGGATACATCCTGTGTTCACAACAGTTTGCTACGCTCATTTTTCTAATATATCATCAGTCTCTTAAAATAATGATTGTATAGTGTAAATATATTTGATTAAACTTTTATTGTATTTAATATATTGTAAAAGATATGTTACACCGTTGTAATGTGAATATAAACCTGTCTCCTAATCATCACCAACTTTTCCAGCCTCTGGCCGGGTCAGTTTAGTAAAATGCCTCCGTTTTCCTCTGTCCTTCCAACATCCTCTTTCCTTTAGTTGCTTCCGTTATTCTCCTCTCACTTGCACACTTTCTGCTATCTGCTGCTCCCATCTATTTCCTTTGGTCTCCCTCGAGTCTTTTTCCTACATACTTAATATCCATCTCTCTCTCTCTCTCTCTCTCCGCCCTCATTATACGCCTGACTCCTACTACACTTGCAAAAAAATATGTTATTGATGTTATATTTGTAAAACAAAGTTCTCCCACAATTATTGCAATTAATTTAGAGAGGAAGTGTACCCGTATTTGTAAAAGTGGAAGACCACCCGACCGGCTGAATAATCTCCCCGTCTTTGTGGTAATCTAGTCCAACACGAGAATAGCGCGTTAGACCATGCAGCCACTTAAGAGATTATTATTATTATTAATTTTATAAATAAAAAGTGTTAAGTAACATTTTCACTGTCAAATGACCTTAATAAGCTTTTAGCTCATATCAGATATTTATACATTGAATAAAATTTAACTTAATTTATTAAATTAACATATTTTGTCTAATTATAATGTGAGGGCATGCAAGGATAAAAATCTAAGAGAACAGAAATGTAGCGTTTTTTCCTCAACATAAAATAAGACCAAAATCATTGCCGTATGTTTTTTTTTTATATCACACCACAATTCCAGGTTATTTGTGATGGATCAAGATCATAACCGTCGAAATACAATTCATTTGTACGGCTATACATTTTAATAAAGTAATATTGTTCAGTGTTTCTTTAAGATCAGTACAATACAAACACACACACACACATAACCACGTGTGACACACTTTTTTTTTAATAGTACGCTTCAAGCTTAGCATTTGTTAAATAGGCCTCCCGTTATAGAGAAAAAAAAATAGGTGTGAAATAAAATTAAAATAGCTTAAATTTATGGGTTTACTTTATTTAATGGCTTACAAGAATTCTCAAAATTCAATACATTAATAAATATAAGGTTGAAATTAACTCAACGTATGCAAAGGTTTAAATAGATTATCATAATACCCTATTTTCTCATTCGTTTATTCATTCGGATTGTCGAATATTCCATTTTATATATTTGCTTAGGAAGAAATAGTATTTTTTTTTTATAAAGAATGGTCCTAAATGTAATCACATGCCTCAACACATAATAATTGATACGTCTTAAAACAAGTGATACAGGCTGGGATGTCGGTCGCTATTATCTTAATATAAATATTTACAATAATTTCTTACACACAGCCTTGACTGTACAAGGGGAACTTATTTTTAAGTGTTAATAAATAATGTTTTTATCGGAGAAATAAGTTGGTAACATTTGTTCTATACCAAACAATCTTAATCAATAGCTTCACTTTAAAATTGTAAACGTTCTTTATGCATGTAAAGAAAAAAAGAATATACAGGAAAGAAGGAATGAAACACTTAGGAGAGAATGCTGGAGAAGAACATGGTGTCTACTCTACTTGACCAATGAAATCCTCGGCTAAAAAAGTATGTCACATCCTTTTAACTCGCCCCTCCCCCCTCTCCACCCTCGTTTTTCTATTAATTTTTTTTATAGTAATAAATTTCATACTTTGAGTAAAATATCATTTTCCCGGATTTTTATTGTGATTTACCAAATTCCCGGCTTATTCCCGTTTTTCCCCGATCACTTCAAATTCCCGTTTTCCCTGATTTTCCCGGGTGGCAGACCCCCTGAAGAAGTATATTCCATTCACGGTAGGAATTACTCTCTGAGAGGTCTTTTTTCCTACCAATATCCTACTGTATAGTAGATTTATGGTAGGGAAAAAGGCCTTACAGAAGTCAATTCCTACCGTGAATGGAATAAATGTAGGAAAGAGAACATAAAGGAGACCAAGAAAGAGATAGGAGGAACAGTGTGTGAGAGAGAGCAGAAGAATGGTGGAGGGATAGAGGAAGACGGAGGAGTTTTATGGCACTTTTAACTGTTCACAGGAGAGAGTCGGTCAGATTGGCACTAGAAGGGTCCATAGTAGAGATGGGAAGGTCGGATCAAGATATGAAAGACACAATATCTCGTCACATGATTTAAAAAGTCATAATTAGATGCATTCGAAAGAATCAGTAATCGTACCAAACATGTGTAGTTGAGAAAACACATTTTATTTCCCTTAGTTAAAGAAACAAAGTGTATACAAATAATCCAGTCACTCGAAAAGAGTATGAGCTTTCTTATTAAAATGTAATAAATATGACGAATAAAAAACATGAAAATAAATATTCAATGTTGCCAAATCTTTGTCAAGAGATTAATTTTGAAGCTGATACTAATTTTCCTAAACCATATACAATATAATTTTCAACATTTTCACCGTACCTTCAAGTGGGTTTTTAAATATTTGAGAAAAAAAACAGAATTTCACCCATATTTAATATAAATGAAATATGAACTATTTGAAGGGTTCTTCAGTCTTCCGATCGACTATAGTTTACAGTATCTGTCTCCAAGGCCGTAGCCAACCAATAGTTTCAGGGGAGATTTTGGTGGTCACATCCCCCAAATGTTGGAAGCTAGAAAAATTTCTAAATTATAAAATAGTTCTAGAAACTCTCTGCAGTGTTTTATTTTTTTCATGGTAAAATAACCCCCTAGCTGCCGAAGGCTAGGAAAGTTTCTAAATATTTAACACCTCTAAAGGCTCTTTGAAGTGCTTTTTTTTATGGTAACACAGCCCCTTAATTTGTATTTGTATCTTAATTTTGATATGGTTTGAACCATAAAGCCATATATATTTTGTTCATAAAATTTCACGGGCCGAGGGGGAGGGGGGGTGTAACCCCTAAAATCCCCCCCATGGCTGCAGCCTTGTCTGTATCGCCTTTAAACGGAGATCTAATCTAGTACTATATTTTATATTTCAAATAATCTCAATATGTGGAAAAGGGAAACATTAATAGTTTTAATAATAAAGAGCATGCATGACTCTGTGTGTGGATGTTGTTGAAGAAAGGGAAATAGGTTAGGATAGAGGAGTGTGGAGGAAGTTAGTGAGGATGGATCAAGTACGGAGATGTTTTTAGATACATGTATAGTTTCTTGCCTATCCCGTAAGGGAACAGTGGGCTTAAGTAAGTATGTATGAATGTAACAATCTTAACGTATCTATGGTGTCGCACCAAGTATGTGAAGCTTCTTCTCGTGTCCGACTATCTTGGTATCATCTACTTATAAATAATGGTTCCAGTGTCATTTCTCACAGTCGTGCACATAACCAAACATCTAACCGACAGTTTCATCTTCCCGACAAGTACAGCGAGTAATTGTTTCTTTTAAATCATAATATTTGTGTAGGAACAACCTAATTTGTCACTTTGTGTATTGTGTAGATATTAATAAAAGTTTATCACAAAATGGAAGTTCACATTTTTTAATATGAATCCTTTGAGACAATTTCAGTTCCTGAATAAATAAATAAAAAAAGTTCAAGCTCATCATTTTAGGTGTAAATTCTTACAAATGTGTATCATACACTAATTTGTGGACATGAGTTGGTCGTTAGGGCGAACCGTTAGAAAGGAAGAGTTTTAATTTTGACAGAAATTAAAATCATAATTATTAGTAACTAAATCAACCTTTTTTTTCGTGTTATCAACTAGAACACCCTGACTTGAAAGTAAAATATTTATGGCCAAGGTACAGCAGCAACGAAGCCGTTTTCAAACATTATTTTGATTTTATTTTATGTCAAAAATAAAACTCTATATTGGCAGGGCATATGCCAGGTGGGTTTGGATACTTGTATCGTGCCGGTAGGCTGTTAAACAGTCCTTGAGCTCAGCCCCTAGTGTCAGGTTGGTGGCGGTTACTGCCCGGGGCGCGGCAAATGCGCCCAGAACCTCACCAGCATGGGCCTGTGCCTCGCGATGTTGAGCCGCCAGCCGTGCGGGAGCCACCAGAACAACTCTCTCTTATCGTCCGGGAACACCACCCTGCGGTCAGCAGGGGTGTCGGGGAACTTCACTTTGTTGGCGGGCCGCGCCTTTGGACGTGAGGACGTGCCGTCGTTCGGGAACACTATGTAACCGTCGGGCTTAAACGCGGGCCTTGGCGCGAGTTTGTCCCGCTTGGAAGGATCCAACAATGAAGGTCCTTTGTCGTGTGTATCCTCGCTCGATGGAAGGATGTGAACTTCTGATGAGAGCCCTACATGAGTAATGTCCGAAGGATTCTTTGGGGTACCTTTAGAAACTGCTTCACCCACAGTGTCCTCAACGGTTATTTCCGGTAAAATGTGAATGACCGAAGACGCACTAACGCTGGTCTTACCGACAGGCAGTTCGGAAGCTCTAGGTGGGGAGATGTAAACCTCCGTAGTGACACTGAAATGAGTTGCATCTGAGGCTTGTATCGGCTTCTTTGGTTCGCTTACCGATGCGCCCGTCTTTGTTTGTTTGTGGAGATTTACTTGAGCAGTTCTTTTGGTACTATTATCACTGAAAGGTGTACCGGTCGAAACTGTGTGCGCGACACTGCTTTGATCATACGCTAAACTGCTTCCATTGTGTTCTACACTGCTTTCACCATATATTACATCACTTTCTCCATAAACTAAACTGCTTTCATCGTACACTACATCCCTCTCACTGTGTCCGATCACACTAGGCATGGTGCCGTCTTCTGTCGCACTTATTTCACTAGTCTCGAATTCCGCCGCGACTATTCCAGTTCTTGTATTCTCGGTTATTTCCACCACACTTTCTTCTGTTTCCAACAAGATGTCCTCCTCGCTTTCCTCGGTAACTGTTTCGTGCTGGCAATCTTTAACATTCAGATGCTCACTACTTAAATGGTCAGTATTGTACTCTTCAGTGATATCAGCTAGGTCTCCTTCTGTCGCTTCGTCGACCTCTTTTTTCTCTGTTGTATATTCGCCTACCTCTTTTTTCTCTGTTGTATCTTCGCCGACTTCTTCATTCTCTGTTGTACCTTCGCCGATTCTGTCGCCTTCTTCGCAAGGATAATCCTCGTCCAATGGCTGCACCTCGACCCGAGCGGCGTCCTGGATGATGAGCGTGTTCGGAGGTGAGTCTATGTACGCGGGTAAGGAGATGTTTGGTCTCAGGTGGGTCGAGTTGTCTCTCGGAGACTCTGAACCGTTGAGGGCGCTGACCGAGAAGTTCACCAGCTGTGCGGGAGCGGGGTAGTCCTCTTGAGGCCGCCGCGACGGGTCTCGGGCCGAGGAGGAGTTGCGGCTAACGCCGAGGGACGTGTTCCCGCTGATGTTCCAGACGAGGGACGCCGTGACGTTGGTCACGTCGGCCAGCACCACCGCTACCTCCACCGATCCGCCCTCGGCGTTGTCTTCCGCCGGGGGGCCCTGCGTCTCCGCTATCGGTATGGACACCTGCAACACGCGAGGTCATAAAACACTTGTCAGTACCGACTGGGGATGGGACTTTATCCTGATATATCAATATATTTATCATTTGATATATCAATATATTTATCATTTGTTATATCAAAAGCTACCAAATACCGTGGCTGTTGTTCTGTGATGCTCCTCTTTTTAATGTTTTATTTAGCTGTTGAAAATGGCAGATGAGTTTTATTATTATTACTATTATTATTATTATTATTGTTATTATTATTAGCACCACGTCTTACTGCCCGTTCGGGTTATACGCACTTACGCTAATGTGTAATGGTAGGGTGATTGTGAGATGAAATGGAGGACCTACAGTTTAACGTGGAATCCGAACCACGGTGGAGAACCTGGCATTCCNGAGGCCTGTCATTCCCCACATTCACAAGATGTCTTGTCAGAGGTGAAGGAAGGGTTTGGTAATCAGATAAATCTGTGCCGGGACCGAGGATTGAACCCCGGCCGCCAGCACAGAAGTCTGACACCTTACCCCTAGACCGCGAGGTCACTGATAAGTTTAATAAAAGGAAAATAGGGGAAAATAGATTCTGTTAGTAAAAATATAATGAGAAATAGTTCCATTTATTTTGCTTCACAAGCTTTATGGCATTAGTCTGATGTATAAGATACATTGATAAATTGATAGATATATTGGATACTAGGGGTGTCAAGTTTTGAAACAAATACCAGCTTTGACTTCGTTTTGAAAACCATTATAGCTCCGACAGGTTTATGAAGTTTCATCAATAGAAAATATTATCGGGTGACCTGGCGGTCTAGGGGTAAGATGTCTGACTTCTGTACAGGCGGCCGGGGTTCAATCCCCGGTCCCGGCATAGATTTATCTGATTACCAAACCCTTCCTTCACCTCTGACAAGACATCTTGTGAATGTGGGGAATGCCAGGCCTCCACCGTGGTTCGGATTCCACGTTAAACTGTAGGTCCTCCATTTCATCTCACAATCACCCTACCATTACACGTTAGCGTAAGTGCGTATAACCCGAACGGGTAGTAAGACGCGGTGTTAGTAGTAATAATAGATATTGACAAAATATTTACTGCGTGCTCGGTTATTTCCATTCTGAGCTGTTATTTGCAGTACATTATAAATTAATATTAATCTTAAGTATAAATTAACTTTAAGTTGTGATTAATAGCTTGATTATTCAGAATAAAACCAAATATTACAAATATAGTACGATAAAGTACAGTTTATCCACAAGGTGACATTATTTCAGACATAAAATAACTTACAAAAAAACACATTCGAACTTCGCATTCACTTTGAATTTAAAAAATGGAATTCACACACACACCCTTACCAGACAATAAAAAAGGATATAAATATAACTTTAAAAAAAAATCCATATATTTATTTCAATTTATGGTCGACATCCCCGCTCCCTTATGTTGACCAAAATTTAGTGCACGTTCTAAGTTCACTTTTTAAAATTCGAAAAGGAGAGCTCAATCGAATGATGAGAAATTAATCCTGAAGCCAAATTAAAGTTTGAATATTTAAATTAAAAAGATTTTATTTTGGACAAATTATTATATTTTTTAATAGTTGTACAACCTTTGACATTAAATTTAATTTACAATTTTCTGTTACTCTCTCACAACAGACTGGAATTGCGATCATCAGAAGATCTTGTTTGGCTGCACCAGAGGGGGTTAAGCCTCAGTGATTTTCCACGCAGCCGCCACACAAATGCTGGTACACTTCTTTAAATTCAACCTTCCTCATCCTTAGCACATTAATGTAATTCGTACACAACCGTATAACCTGAAAGAGTATTAAGACGCGATGACGAAAAAAAACCGTTGGTTGTGAAAGGATGAGGAAGATGAATTTTAAAGGAATGACTCGGTATTTGCCTGGAGAGAGGGGAAGAGAACAATATGAGCACACCACCGACCTCGCTGTCTCACCTGCAAGGGCCCCGACGACGAGGTCTGTCTCTGGGGCTCGTTGTCGGCGTACATGGCGTTGAGCCTGCTCAGCAGGAAGTCCAACTGCGCGGCCTGGTCCACGCGCAGCACCTTCACGCAGCGTCCCGAGCCGTCGGGCCGGTGCCCCTCGACGCAGTGCCCGGCGCCGGTGCGCAGCGGGGGCGCCACGAACACGGACTTGGGCGTGATGCGTCGCGCGGGGGAAGGCGACGCGGCGGCGTCCAGCAGCAGCCACGCCTCCCAGGCCAGCTCTTGGGCGCCGCGGTCCGGTGACGTCAGAGTGGCCAGGGCGCATGCGCGGCCCCAGCACAGGAGCAGTAGGGCCAGTAGGGGGGTCATGCCACCCTGTCATGGGAGCGACATCTTCCTGAAACACCGCAACACCTCAGTCATACATACACCTCTTACTAGAATACCCTCATCAGAATATCTTAACATGGGTAGGTCCAGCTCTTTCAGGTATTAAATCAGCACACGAGAATTTCTATGAACGAGAGCGAAAGAGCCTACCAATTTTACCGGGGGAAGGTTTTTCCACACCCCTTACAGGGTTATGTTACAATCGACACGGTCTTTACCTCTCCTCCGAAGGAAGTTGTGCTACTGATTTTTATCACAAGAAAAACCCGTCGATCCCGGCTGGGTTTGAACCCACGAGCAATCGTCCAGGGGTTTAATTTTTTCTTAGCCACGTCTTATTACCCGTTCGGGTTATACGCTTAAGTACTAATTACGCTAATGGATTAGGAAGGTTAAATTAGATGGAGTGAACCCGCATTCGCGTGGAGGGAGAGTGGAAAACCATTTAGGGAACCCCCCTCCCCAGTTCACCCGACCTAGATTCGAACCTCGATCTCCCCGTCCTCGGCAAGGAGTTTAATTCTTACCATGGCTGAAAGTATTATCACTTGTTCAGTAAACTTGTTCAATTTAAATAGGGAATCAATGTTCTGAGGTCTGGTTGTTGTGCGAGTGAAGAAATTGTCTTCCACCCGGTAATATTCGACTTGTACGTGTGTGTTGATAACTCCTTGACAAGTCAGTGCTTGCGACAGGGACGAGGGGGCATTGGTCGGGGTCATTAGTGCGAGAAGGGGGGGGGACTGTACCCTTTGAGAGATCCGAACCACAGATTTAGAGAGCGGGTGTCAAGCTAGTGTGTCATTAGCGCTGTCAACTTGTGTTTGTGCTGCTGAATCATTCCATCTCTTGCTAGATCTTTCTTTGTTTGTAAACTCGAGGTATTTAAGAAAAGGGGGTAGGGGCAAAAGAATGCAAGTGAAGGTCAGTTTTTAATGTGGGGTGTTTTTGGATTTTTATAACTTCCCCCCCCCACCCCACCCCCAAATAATTCTGCTGTAGTTGTTTAGTTGTAATTTTTCTACACTTAGTTCTTGAATATCTGTTAATTGTCATCGAGCATGGTGGACTTCTTAACAGGACTTTTTATCTCGTTTTAAAAAGTTTCTGTCCCAAAGTCCAGTACGCTCATGTAAATTAAGCACAGTAGTATTTTGGTAGGAAGATACTTTTTATAAATTTAAACGCGTTTTTTTGTGACCAGCATTGGAAACATTTTAATAAATATTTATTGTTTATGTATTGATAATATCTATCAAAAGTAACAATATTGTATTATTATTATTATTAGTTATTTCATATACGGTGTATATATATATATATATACCTTCTTGTGTGGTTGAATGGTTCAAGGTGTCACTCTCACAATATACTGGACTTATTATGAAAGGGGAAGATAAGTGGTTCGAATCCCGGTCTGCTAGTAGTTAAAGCGGTTTCCCACTTTCACTCGTAACAAATTCGGGTACACTTCCTCTAAATTCAACCTGACTCATCCCCGATACGTTAGCGTGATTGGCACAACCCGAATGGGTGATGAAATGAAGCGCTAAATAAATATAGATAGATAGATAGATAGTATAGATCCGCGGCATGAGCATATTTAGGCGAGCTACACCGACCGAGCGGCCACCGCCATTTTTCTCTTTTTTTCTAGCAATAATAATACCAACAATTCTGGATAGAGGGCGTCATGTGGTCAGCACAACAAACCCTCCAACCGTTAGTTTCAGTTTTCTAGACCGGATCCGCTACTTCTTATAAAATATAGTGTAGGAATAGTTATATTTTAATCCAAAATATGTCTTGTTTGTACGTTGGTACAAACACACTAAGGATTTAGATGAAAACCATCAACATTTTCGTACATAAAAAAACAAAAAAACTTGTATTTGGATACAAATACTCTCCTTACTTTAGATACCGCTATCTACCCCACAGTCATGACCAGTAGGAACTCGCAGCTCATCAGAACATCAATAGGGGTAGTGAAACATACAACCCCTTCCTCTAAATCCTCGGTATTTACAACCCTTCTCTTCATTTATTGTAAGAAACTCTTCTGGGAAAAAAGGGGGTCGCGTTAAACTATTGTTTCCTGTCGTTAAAAATACTCTCTAGGAGACGAGTCCTGACGCTTCGGTGCTCAGGTCTGTTAACCCACGTCCATCAAGCGAGGGAGCCGGGTTCGACTGCGGTCGGCAGGAGACTAAGGTTTATTTTATTCTCTTGCGGTTTCAAACCAACCCGACAGTCTTATTATTTGGGATGTGGTGGTATCGGAGAGTCGATAGTAGACTACTTTCTAATACCGGAAGAAAAGTATTCATTCATACTTGACTACTTTCTAATACCGGAAGAAAAGTATTCATTCATACTTGAACTACTTTCTAGTACCGGAAGAAAAGTATTCATTCATACTTGACTACTTTCTAGTACCGGAAGAAAAGTATTCATTCATACTTGACTACTTTCTAATACCGGAAGAAAAGTATTCATTCATACTTGACTACTTTCTAATACCGGAAGAAAAGTATTCATTCATACTTGACTACTTTCTAATACCGGAAGAAAAGTATTCATTCATACTTGACTACTTTCTAATACCGGAAGAAAAGTATTCATTCATACTTGACTACTTTCTAATACCGGAAGAAAAGTATTCATTCATACTTGACTACTTTCTAATACCGGAAGAAAAGTATTCATTCATACTTGACTACTTTCTAATACCGGAAGAAAAGTATTCATTCATACTTGACTACTTTATAGTACCGGAAGAGAAGTATTCATTCATACTAAGACTACTTTCTAGTACCGGAAGAAATGTATTCATTCATACTTGACTACTTTCTAGTACCGGAAAAAATGTATTGCTACTTGACTACTTTCTAGTACCTGAAGAAATGTTCTAATACCGACAGAATAAGTAGAAAATTATGTTTGAATGTCCCGTTTTTACGGCGGGGTCTATGAACGAAAATGTTAATTGTTTCCTCTACATTGTTAAAATTTACCAAGAAGCAAGAACACTAGAATTTTAATATGTGTCTAGATCATTTCTTAACGAAGTAGCAGAAACTTTTAATCAGGTTATCAAAGTGTGGGCTTGAAAAAAATATTAGATTTCTTAGACAAATACGTAAATTATAATCAAATTATTGTCCGTTTTGACACCGATACTATACCGGGCTGCTTTATATCGACAATTTACCGTCGTTTATGTCCGGGTTGGAAACGCTCTGTCCTAGTTTGAATTAGTTTGTAAGTCATTTAACAGCAGTGCTCGACACACACGGAGGGAACCTAACTGGTTTCACAGCCAGCCACACTTCTATAGTCGGCTCGACGTGCTAACAACGTTTTAGGAAATAAAATACAAACTAAAACACCGAAGAAATAAGAGACCATTTCAAAGCCGTCAGGACTAAAGGCTACGAAACATCTGGCTTACCACATGACTGTCACGGTCCTCATTTTAACGAACAGACTGTACTAGCGAGCTCCATGGAGAGTCCCAAGGTCTACAGACTCCACAGGAATTAATACGAGCCCGCGTTGAGTTACGAAACTAGAGTTGAATCACAAAAACTGCAGCTCGGTGGAAAGAGAATGTTTCATTACTGCCGTGAGATTGTACAGGTACAACATCTTCATGACTGAGTGGTCAGAGAGACTGACTGCAGGTCTATAGGAGCTTGTCCTCATGACCGAGTGGTCAGGGAGGCTGACTGCAGTTCTATAGGAGCTTGTCCTCGTGACCGAGTGGTCAGGGAGGCTGACTACACGTCCAGAGAACCCTGGTTCCATCCTGTCTGTACTAATAATTTGTTTCACCACCTGGCCAGTCTAATCTAACTCCTGGGCCAGGTAGGAAGATGTTGTGGAAACGTTGAGGTCAGCAACCCTCGGGACAGGTCAGACTTTGGTCATCAAACAAAGAGGGGTCACACACGTCCACCACAACACACACAGTCTCTCTCACTCGCACACACACGCGCACACACGGTTAGACTTGTAAATACTCCAGACAAGTCGCCTATAGAAACACAGGTAACCTCTTCCATCAACTTAACCTGGGACAGCACGGATGGGTGGCAAGACGCGGTGAACACAAAAATAACATTTTTAAAACAACAATATTTCTAGGGGTATCCGCTTCTGTGGTCGCAATAGATTGAACCATCAGTGACGGGGGTGGGGGGTTCGAATACCGGTTGGGTGCAATGGGGGTGGTTTTCCTGAATGATTTGACCACTCTCTTTCCGCGCAAATGCGGGTACAGTTGTTGTAAGTTCTACACCTATCCCTGCCTCATTTAGCGTAATTATATGTGTCTATCCCGGAAGTGTATAGTTCGGAGACGCGATGTAAAAACAACTGAAGGTTACACAGGAAATGGGGCGGAAGTTACATATGACACATTTCCCAGGACGAATTTTGGATCACAAGCCTCCTATGGACCCTAGAAAATATGTTTTTTAAATTAATTTAAACATGACGAAAACCTTTTAACCATAAAATAATGCGTATTAGAAAGTTATCGGGATTGTCTAACAGATGGCAGTACTGACTCAATCCTAGTTAAAATTTAACATTCCTCCTATTTCCCCTGTACCCTCGGAAGAGACGCCCGCTACTCTAACCGAAAGAAGAAACGCCAAATTTTGTCAATGAAGAATTTTCCGACCTCGCCGGTAAACGAACCGCAAGCCCTTTAGTTCTGTTGACACGTTATCAACGCAGGTGTGATGTGCTCCTTGTCACAGCTGTTGGGTCATTTGGTACTGGGACTTCCTTACCTTCAAAAGATTTCGTTCTGTAGAAGTTAATAATGGTCTGGACGTTTCGAAGGTCGGTACCGCCCTAAATACGGTACACACAGTTACAATTATAACTATCTCACTCGACCCGAGCTGTTCAACTATCGTAGCTGCCTAGTAACTTCGTCATCGGTTCAGACAACACTAGAGCACTTCCAAATGAGTTACTGGTGACCTGGCGGTCTAGGGGTAAGGTGTCAGACTTCTGTGCTGGCAGCCGGGGTTCAATCCTCGGTCCCGGCACATATTTATCTGATTACCAAACC
>CABEEJ010002062.1:0-96174 GCA_901482245.1 Timema douglasi
AACGTTATTACCTGCCTAAGCTATGTGTTCTGAGGGATGGGATGGGCTCTTTAATACTTCTCATTAAAACGTTATTACCTGCCTAAACTAGGTTTTATCCGGGAGTGAGACAGGTTCTTAGTCCAAGCTAATTACTAAAATAAATATTAATAAGAGAGATTACATTGTATTGCAGCTTCGGGAAAACAATTGATAATAGATATACCGAATTGACCCGAAAATAGGTTGCACCTTTTTTTCCAACATTATCCTTTATAAAACCTTAGTGCAGGCTATAATTACACCTTTAAATAATACACAGCTAACGTTTTACCTTTGTTGACTCCATGTAGTTATATCTATACATATAGAATAGTCTAGTAAAAATTTAACTTCAAGCGAAAATAGCTAAAGAATTAAATAGTCAAAACTACCACTACTAGAAACTTTTTGTTGCATTTGGTTGGTTACATGAATTTACTTTACATCCAGTACTGTTTCCAACCTGTGGCCTGGGTCACTTTTTTATTTAAGCTGGATATATTTTCCATTATCGGCTTGCTAGGCCTGTTGTAGCTTCATATGACCTATAATCTAACTTAATACTAGGACAAGCACAACATCCTGTCTCCAGCCGTTAATCCATCACTGTGAAAGGGTAAACCCACATTTCACCAATAATAAATATTTTGGCCATGCCAGGAATCGAACTCGCAACTCTTAGCTCATTTGACAAACACACGACCAACTGAGTTAAGGTATCAGATTGGTTACATGAATAAATACTTTCAATAAGTTGTTTTATAAAAATGACAATTAAATGTCATCTCTATTTTACATACTTAATATGAAAAAACAATGGACACAACTGTATCCAGGACTGGGAAGTCTGTATGCACAAGCCTCTGACTTCTCTATTTTTCCACTTTTCAACTCCTTCATAAATGGCTAAAGTATACTATAAATCTTTATTTTTAAACCATAGTCAGCACGTTTTTACAGACTCCGATTCCACACAAAATTGGCTCAAACTACACTTGTATCTAGGGCTGAAGAAAAGGCATAACTTTTCAATAACCTACTCACCTCACTTTTGAGGTCAGAATGGAATTGCCGTATTAATAAACAACATCTTATAGATAATGATTAAAAAATTATCTCCATGAATGCAAAATCCAAAATTTTAATAGTAAATAACATGAACATTAAAAAGTTAAGAGATGCATTTTCACATATTTTTGATTTTCGACTTTCAAAGCGATCATAATTTTGGGATGCGGTCTAGTCGGGGATGGCTTATTTTTGGGTCAATAAAATACTTAAGATTGTAAAAATTAGTAAGGATGTTTTAAAGTTAAGTTTTATAATTCTGTTAAATGTAGTTTTTTTAAATTTACTTTTGATAATGTTAAATTTGTTGTTTTCCTTTTATTTTAATTGCCAATTCACAATTTGGTCTAACTACTATTTTTTAAAGTTTGTGTTGTTAGATTAACCCATTGAGTGCCAAGAAAAAGGACAAAAAATTGTGCTAAAAGTGCCAAGCTATTTTGCTGAAAAATACAGGACATGTTTAAATTTTAACAACTTATTAGTCTTTGAAATTCTTTCACTCAAATTTTTACATCAATTAGCTAACATGCTTGCTAATCCGATTATATACCGTAATTATAAATATACATTTTTAATTTTTAAATACTATAGTAAAAAAAAATCACTAGACAAGATATTGAAAACTATATACATTGTTTTATCTAACATTAATTTTTAAGCTTCAAAAATTTAAATAGTTTGAAATAGAATAAATCAATGAAAAGAACTTGATTTATTTCATCCTAATAGGAATCACTAGTATTCACACTCACCTTATCAATGTCAGCTGCCACTCCTACTTGTTCCGATCTTTCACTTTCACTAGAATATAATTCCTGTTCAGTTTCATTATTTACCAACTCAGAATCACTGCTTTCATAATTACTATCAAATTGATCACTCTTGCTTGAGCTATCAATAAATATTACAAGTATTTGTGTGTCTTGAATCACAGCTTTACTCTTAGTAGCCATATTTACAAACAAGGCCAAAGCTAAAACTCATAAAGTTTTCATGTTCGATATCGAAACTCATGCAAAGAAGATAAAAGTAGCTTGAACATACAAGAATGCAGTGGAAATAATATCTACCCTATCTGTTGACTTAATATTGAACTAAGAACTCGAAAACATGCCAATTGTAGTAAATATTTTGTGCAACGCTCTGAGCGATGTTGGCACTCAAAGGGTTAAGATTAACTGCGGACTTGGGTTGGATTTTATTTGTACCTTGAGTCTTTTGGTGAAAAATTTCACTCTTTGTGCTGACATAAGTTTTTATTTCTCTGATGTGCCAAGAAAATAAGATTTATAATGTGAATTTGTTTGTTGTAGAAATGGAGACCATTCTGCGAACAGTTCAAAGATATAATTGAAGATTTCAGTTTTGGAACTCTCTTACGACTGGATAGTGAAGGGGAGTATTCGGAGGAGAATAGTATCCTTGTGTCCAGAATACAGTTCTATGCCATAGAACTTGCACGCAACCGAGAAGGACTTAATGATTGCGTTAGAAGCACTTTCAAACCTCGTAGAACCACCAAGAGTTAGTGAGTGCCTAACCCAGACACAAATCATAAAGAACGTTTTTTTAATACTTTTCAACAGAAGTGATTAAAATATCTCAAACTGTTTTTATAATAATTATACTTTTTTTATATGTTTATATACATACATTTTTGTGCACCCTGCGACTTACCGAGCAACTCCTATTTTCACTACTAACTCTTCACTTTGAACATACGTTTCCTGGATGGACTTAAGACTAAAATATCAGCACATTCCACCTAAACTGTATTTGATTATTGCTACTTGTAATTTTTTTCCCTCCCAATCAATGAAATCGATTCCACAATTTCAAAATATTTGCTTGTCAAAGGATGTGCTATAATTAAAATATTTTGTTGGGATACTACTATTCATATTAAATAATTTCACACATTCAACTCTTATATGTATATTCGCATACAATGTCCATTTCCTGTGTTTCTACTTTATTTTATCCCTTTCAACATGTTCCTATCATTTGTTACCAATTTCCTTTTCCTTCCTCTTTAAGAAGTTGTGTTGCGCGTTCTACACTCCCTCCTGATGAGTTCTGAGAGAATGAAAACTAAGCTGGGGGATTTGGCGGTAACAGTCCAGTGTGAGCAATGTAAAGAACTTTGTGATTTATGGTTGTATATGAGGGTTTTAAAATTAAATATCCCGTCAAGTGTGAAATCCTTGCCCTAATAAGATTTCTTTACTCAGAAAAAAAAATCACATTCAACAAAAACGTATTGCTCGCTTTGTCAAGTTTATATTATTATTATTAGCGCCACGTCTTACGACCCGTTCGGGTTATACGCACTTACACTAATGTGTAATGGTAGGGTTATTGTGAGATGAAATGAAGGACCTACAGTTTAACGTGGAATACGAACCACGGTGGAGGCCTGGCATTCCCCACATTCACAAGATGTCTTGTCAGAGGTGAAGGAAGGGTTTGGTAATCAGATAAATCTGTGCCGGGACCGGGGCTTGAACCCCGGCCGCCAGCACAAAAGTCTGACACCTTACCTCTAGACCACCAGGTAACCGTCAAGTTTATAGCCCTTGTGTAATGAGTGAAGGTAAGGATAGGAAATGGTGTAATGAATTTAAAAATGGCTGAACAAATGTTCAGAATGAGAAACAGAGCAGCCACCCTTCCATTGTTTCTCCAGACTTGGCTGAACGTTTGATAAAGATGCGATGAAAAAAGACACTTCAAGCTTTCTGAACTTTCATCAGATCTGCCTTAATTTCAAGTACTCTTCTGTAAGATATTGTTAACCAGAAGCCTCAAAGTTGTAAAGTTTGTGCTTGATGGGTGCAATTGAAGAAATTCCTTGGCCCACAATGATGAGCTCAAAAAGGTCTGAGTAATTTTAGTGCATAAATTTCTATAAGTAAGCAGCAATATATTTTTCTACACATAAAAACACTTGACCAAAAATATTCGGCATCTAGAATATTTAATATATTTAACCAGTTAAGTTTGAATTAAAAAGTGGGCTTGGCACACCCCTAGTTCTTAACATGATTGTCAATACTTACAATCTTCTGATATTAAAAAAATATAAATACATAAATTGGTTACTTTTTCACACCAATTAGTAGGTTGGTTTAACTACCGCTTCATTGTAGTGCTAACAAATGTCAACCAAGTTCATTTTGTTTTAGTATATAGAATATAAATAAATAGGAGGTATGTTAAAATGTGAGACAGGAAACATTGATGTTTTAAATGTCGAGGAATTGAGAAAAAGTGCTGAGATTTCTACAATATATTTATAGCCTGATAAAAAAGAATTAGCCTTTGATACAAACTTTGTAACACTATGGAATCAATCGCCCCGCTTTGGGCGTCGATTGAAACACTACGGATTAATTCCCTGATATAATAATGCTGTGATGATGTTTAGGTTGTCGATAGCTCCGTGGTCGAGCACCTATCATCATTGTAAGGAAAAGATACTGTTTAACCAGCTGTCTATCGCTCTGTGGTCAAGCACTAATTAGAACGGTATAATTAATAAATGTGAATAAATAGACCCGTTGATGGCTGTTTATTCAAACATGGTTTATTTAAACGACATTTGTTAATTACTTATACATACTCCAATTAAATGCTTTATATCACTGCACACTTGTGATATTAATGTAAGTTATTTTTACTGTGTTAAGACTGTGACTTGTGCATGGGCGGAGATCCCGGTGTAGATGTTTGGATTCTGGATGCCTGGCTGATACACACAAACGGTTTATATATGACGTACCCCTTGCCTTTTTCTCTCCTCTTCAACAGTGTAAAATCTAACTAATAGAAAGAGTCCTGGCGACAGCTGTTGTGAAGGCTAGCTTCTTATTGGTATAGGGAATTCGCGTCCTTTTAACAGGAAATATGGCATAAAAAATCTTTTTTAGTGGTGAAATCCTTTTCCCATTATTTCTGAGAAGCGCGTGTTTTTTCATGGATGAATCTTAAAAGGATACTCTACATATACTTTAAAGAAAAATTACCTTCATCCATGACTTTTTATATAATTTAGAGTAATCCAAACCAATATCATTACAACTTTGATGTTAAATTATTTTAAGTCTTAACTTTATTAGCAAATTCCACTTTACATCATCAACTCTTTCCAGCCTGTGCCCGGTAAAATGCCTCCATCTTCCTCCTATAAATCTCAAATCTAAATTAGATTTTATAATAATGGAAATTGATAAAAATAAAGAAAAGGGGGAAAATAAACTAATTAGAGTAAATTAAATAAAAGAAGCCCACCCAGGGAAAAAGAAAAAATGTGGAAAGAATCCAATGCATAAAGATATTTTCTTGTCTTCTATAATAGAAGTAGTTCACACACATATTTAGACACAAGGAAAGTAATATTGGGCATTGTTACCTTTATCAAACACAGAGAAGAGAGAATACACTTGACACAAAATTGGACTACTCCATTTTGAAGAAGAAAAAAAGTTAGTAAAACATTGTGGCAACTATTTTTGGGAGTAAAGCTTTCTCAAAGCTTGGCTGAAAAAATATATATTTTAAAAAGGTTAATCCTATAGAAAGAAAGAAACTATCTTATGTTGAGACCTGGTGGCAATCTTAATTAATTTGGTAATCCATTGGTGGACCAGTTCCCACTGTCTGAGTTGAGAACTGTTGCTCTGTTTGGGAAATGCTATTAATATTTTGGTGGTGTAGCAGGTTTGAAAGTCCTGGTTGTGGGTACCACCATGGATGAGTACAGGCTTGTCCGGATCTTTGTGGTTTGTGTCTAAACGATGAATGCTCATTAGCTGTCTGAGAGAACCTGTAGTGTAGTATATTCTGCATCACATGATTTGCACTGTAGTTGATTTGGTAACTTAACTGTTGAAAGTGGTAGTTGGCAGGTGGATTCCACATGTGCTACAACGGGTGCTACCACAGGGGTATGAACCTTTGGAAGCCAAACTTTGAGAAATTTATATTTACTCCCAAAACCAGTTGGCAGTGTTTTACTAACATTTTTTCTTCTTCTATTTGTGTTAAAATTTGTGTGCGACTACTTCTGCTATAAAAGACAGAAGAAAGGAAGATTATGTCACCTCTGTGCACTGGATTCTTCACACATTTTTCCTCTTTTCCTATGTGAGCTTTCTTCATTTAATTTACTCTTGTTAGTTTATTTTTATCAATTTCCATTATTATAAAATCTAAATTAGAATATTAATACTTAGAAAATGTGGTCAACATGTCACCACATTGGTAAATTAATAGTCAGAGTTTTTTTTATGTCAATTTATACTACCAGTACTCATCATAATAGCTCCCAAAATATATAATTTATGAAAACAGTTTGGAAACACCCTGCAATAATGTGATATGATGGAAACCAATAAGCTTGTTTCATCATTTATTCAGGCATCCTTTATTTGTAACTATCAAGTCCTAGCCTGGTCCTCCTTACTTATTACCCACATTACATTATAGCATTTCCACATAATTATGTGTCATTAGGCAATGGTTCAAGTTAGAATTTAAAATTAAAAACCCTTTCAGAATTTGAAATAATCTTTAGGGTTTTAAGGTATATAAAACAGAACCACTTTTATATAAATCTGTAAAGCCTGATTTATATGAGGTTAGTAAATCATGACAGTTTCTAAAGAGAGTGACATTAGTGCTGTCGTGGCAATACCGTCAACTAGTGCAGTCACTTCCACCGTGTAAACTGGTTTACAACCCACTGCAGCAATAGTGAACTATTTCGCCATGTAGATGTTGTTTAGTAGGCTTGTGTTGCTTCTAAGTTGATGAAGATTTATTATAAACGGTTTTTGTTTGTTTTGTGTATAGCAGGATTAAGGATATTCCAACGCTAACTTCTTTAGCAGTATGTTTACTGCATCCAGGCCAACTCTTCTTTCTTCCCATTTTATATCCACTTCTGTTTATTTTTCATACATTTATTTACCTGACTAGCAATCAGTTCTTAAACCAGTGTAGCAACAGCTCGCGCAAGTCCCACCATACACACGGTGGTAGAGGTATTCACTATCACTATCACACCATCCAACGATTTCAGTCCAACGTGTAAACAGATACTACCGTGGCAGTAGCTGTTGCTCAATGATCCGACTTCTACAACCGTGAAAGTAGTGTGAAAGAGGCTTTAATGTTTGATCTCAACAGTTTATAAACTTGCATCACCCAGGTAAGTGTGGCGCTCACAACTTTAATTTTGAACCAAATATATTTACTGTAAATACAACAATAAACACTGAAATAAATATAAAAATACATATTATATTAATATTACATAAAGGAACTATAAATGTCCCCAACCAGTTCAAACAAAGAGCCATTCTGGTAATACAATACCACAACAAACAATAATAGTACAGTAATTACAGAAGGAAGACTTGCATCAGTGTCATCGTAACTAATTTCTGTTGTAAGATTGCATCAAGAGTCAAGCATGAGTGAACACATGTCGATATAAGAACCATGTCTTGATCGTTAGTAAATACTGTTTCAGGTATTTAATTGATCAACTCAAATATCTTTTTTATGAAATGTCAAGAATTGTTTACCTCTAAGTCATGCCATTTTGTGAACATCTTGAACTTTCGTTGCAAAGCATCATGAATAAACACATATTTCTGCAATTGTAAGAAATTTTTGCACCACTCAAAGCAGATTCTGTTCTCTATTTTCGGTGAAAATGTGAATAAGCTTTGAGCACAGACTTACCATAGCTGAGGGTCTCCATATTTGATATCAAGTGGAGTTTTATTATGCATTATAAAAGTGGTTCATGGTCCATGGTATTCAGATCTCTGCAAGCACACATTAGGCATTCTCAAGTACCTACCAAGCTCAAGTAGAACTTGAAGTTGCTTTTGAAATATTTGTGCTTGCAAAAAACAATATTTGAAATCCATGTGAAGTGAAACAATCCATTTCAGGGTTGGTTGCTTATAATTAAAGCTAATCTTGTTGAATTTAAAAAAAAATTCAAGGTTTTCTTATCTCACAGATTGCTATAAATGTCAAATTTAATTTTTCTTAACTAATTTATTAATATGACTTTGAGTAGCTTATAAATAACGGGACCTTTTCAAATTGATTCTTATAGTGAAAGTCTTCAATTAAATGAAAGTACTCCATTTATCCCGAAAGGTAAGCTATTTATGCTAATGAAGGGTTAAAGATGACCAGTTCACACATCAGTAACCCCCGGCGGGTGACCATTCCCTTTGTTGGGTGAAGTCTTCTCAGTGATTTGTCTTTGGAGCGTCGCCATCTCGATCTTGAGAGAATCCAGACAACTGCGGAGGTTACTTAGAGGCTTGTTGCGTGGAAGCACCGTGCTTTGTTGCAAGAGCGCGGAGATCAATGTCTCGTCATACTGTGCAGGTGGCGATGGCAGGCTGGACGTCAAATCTGGCAACTTGTCCTTGCTGCTGTCACAGCCATATGCCTCCAGTTTCAATCTCAGGACCTGAACAAATAACAGTGGCTGGTCAGATAGTAACCAAGTCCAAGACATCGCTCTCGCAATAGACTGGACTGCCTGTGACGAGGAGATGGTATTTGAATAATATACAAATGTGGGTACACTTCCTCTAAATTCAAACATATTAGCATCATTATTACATATGCACACAACCCAAACGGGCAGTAAGATACGTTGCTAAAAAATTAGCCAGTCAAGCAGTAAACCAACAAAATACTAGGTTTTTTTTACATATTCCTGTAAAAACCATTTACTTTTGGAATATTTATTTTCATTTGGAATATTTAGTGCAATTTTTGTACAAAGTGATTTTTACTAGTCCATAACTGAAACAAAGCCCAGATAATAGGTTTGGGTAGTAGTAACAAATATGATTTAAGAGGAAACTATTACCTCTTTAAGCAAGTGCAGTAATCCCATTTTCTTTGTAATATGTGACAGTATAAAAGTTACTAGATCTACTTTAATTGTATTATATTTGGAAGAAGGTATAGGAAAGGTGGATAGAAACATATAAAAGGGGGACAAACACAATATGGCCTTTACAATGAAAAGAAGAACACACTTTACACTGCTGCCAATGGACAAAGAGGTAATGGATGTATCTTAAAGAAAATTGATCATCACCGCCCAATCCCCCAACTACTACTTTAACGTATTCATACGTCAAGACATGTGATCTGCAACGGTCACGTTTGATATATAGTATCAAAAGGTATAAAATAATATTATATTAAAATTTTATCACTGCTAATAACAAACAAATATGTTTCTCTATTTCTAATTTCTTATTTTCCCTTTATAAAGTAATTGTATTATATTTGGACGAAGGTACTGGAAAGGTGGATAGAAACATAAAAAAGTTACAATACAATATGGCTTTTACAATAAAACACACAGTTCATACTTTACACTGCTGACATTGGACATAGAAGTAATGGTTGCCTTCCCTTAGTGTTTTTTTATTTCCTCTCTTTGGAAGTTGCACACTCCCTCCTTATTAGTTCTGATAAAATGAAACCTCCGATGGGGGATTGGGCGATCGATCAATATTCTCCTTCAAATGTGTTAGTATTTTCTAAAAATTCCTTCACACCATAATTCTGCTTCTTGACCTCTGACCTTTGTATTCTCAGAGCTAGAATGCAGCACAGCTCTCAACTCGGCAGCCTGTCTCTGTAAATCAAACTTGTCCTGACGTACAGCCTCCAGGTCAGATCTGAGTGACGCTATGTCATGGTTCAAGGTCGCGATGGTACTGTTCAAGGTGCTCTCTCGTGCTGCCCACCTATCCTCAACCAAAGACATTTTCTTCTCTAGTCCATTTGCCTCCTGTGTCTTCTGATGGAGATGGTAGCTGAGTGTCTGGACAGACAGACGATTACAAACGATCACTTCAAGAATTGGATTTACTTTGCAATCTTATTTGATTAGGTAAAGATTAGCAGTGAAATCACAAGAGGGTCAGGTTGGATTTTTTAATGTCGACAAACTATGCATATTCTGTTATAGGGATAAATCTAAAAGTTAAACATAAATTGCAACCACTTTTTAATGAATCTAAACTTGTATTTTCGTTAAATATTTAAAAAAAAATTAATAACCTTTACAAATTAGTATGAGTCTTTTCCCTTCAATTTGTTGTTCACATTAATTAAATTGCCATAAAACTGAAATCGCAGCCAAATGAGAGAATTTTCTACCTTAGTGTGAATCCATGTCGAATTAAGTGATAAATTATTGGTTTAGATTCTGGTCCTTACAGTTGTACTAAATTTATGTTGAGCAAAACCACTAGTTTAGTATCATAATCACTCTAAATAGAGATTCAATATTTGAAAAAGTTTTTAATATGGAATATGAATTTTTTTGAAACCAAAACTCTATGCGTCCTTAAAAATTCCAAAGACTTATCACTTCCTTAAAATTTCAGAGGACCCATCTCTTCCTTAAAACAACTACAAGGACCTATCTCTTCTTTAAAAATTCCAAGGACCTATCACTTCCTTAAAAATGCCAAAGACCTATCTATTCCTTAGAGATTCAAAGAACCTATCTCTACCGTAAAAATTATATAGGCCTATCTCTTCTTTAAAAATTTAGGGCACCTATCACTTCCTCAAAAATTCCAAGAACCTATCTCTTTGAAAATTCAAAGCACTCATCTATAAAAATAATATGTCTTCATTTTCCATTTTATTTTCAGGCTTTAAACACACTTTGGTTGGACCTAATCAAATAGTAATCAAGGCACAGACCTTGGAAAGGAATATACTCAAGTTCACTCACCTTGATCTGATCGGCAAGTACAGGGTCCTTGGCGCGGCTTTCCTCCAGTTGGTCCCTCAGCCTGTTAACCTGCTCTCGGCACTCCTCGTGAGACTTCTGTTCCTCCTCCAAGTCCTTGTGGAGCCGAGCATTGGTCGCCTGCAGGACCTCGCACATTGACTCTGCCCTGCCCAGGTCGATCTTCTTGTTGTCAAGGACATCGTTGGCCGTGTCCAGACCCATGCGGAGGCTCGACACTTGCTTCTTCAGCTGGGAGGTCTCACACTTCTCATTAAACACCTGGAACAATATAACACTTGTTATGAGTATCAAATCAATTTCAGGACAATTTTAGCCGTGTATCTCTTGCAATAACTGGGCTGCCAATGATGGGGAGATTGGAGGTTGAATCTTGTTTGAGAATATTGAGGGTTTTCCTACTCTTCCTCAATCCAACTGTGGGTACATTTCCTATAAAATCATCACTGTATAATCCCTATTCCGTTATGATAATGCAGCTTTGGCATTTAATTCTGTTGGCTAAATGGCTAGGATTATTCTAAGATTATTTCGTTATATCTTCACTATGTCGATCAAGTCATCTAATATTAACTCTAGCTTTATAATCCTAATTCAGGATAAATTAATAACTCACAATTATCACCATCAAGCTATTATGAATCCCCTGCTACTTTTAAATTTCAAAAATATAACCTTATTTGGGTTGAAAATAAATTTTATATCCAATACATACATTTTCTTTAGCTATGAAATTTTTAAGCGGTCATTTTTTCCTCAAAATATGAATTTTAATTATAGTTTTTACATGTGCTAATACAAAAATTAACCATACAAACTACATTTTAAACCAAATTCTCTCAAAAGAGGGTGGCTATCATACCAAGCAGAGTGGTTAAAAAATCATGCCCCTTTGTTGATACCTAGCTCTGGTGACATGACCTGAAGCTGTAGTGTCCACCTTGATGTTCCTGAAGCATCCTTATCTTACCTCTTTCCTCAAATCTTTGATGATCATGTTACACTTGTGTATCTGGTCTTGCAGTTCGGCCACCACGACCTGGCTCTGCTGCAGTTGGAGTTGTCTCGCCCGATGTTCCAAGAGGTCGGTCAGAGGAGGGTCCTCTGTAGTTGGGATCTCCTGCTCCTTACTTGTACTCTCCAACAGTTTACCCCTCTCCCTTTCCAGTTCCAGCATAGCCTGCTCCACTTTATCTGTGGCTTTCTTCTGTTCGTCGTACTTGCTACTCAAAGCTTCACACTCGCCCTTGAGACGAGTCACCTGTTAGAATTCAAACATTGTGGACCTCACTTAAATACTATAGGAAGGTTTTTAAAAATTATCTTTTCATCCCATCTTAATACCCATTCAGGTTACAGGCACAAATCAAGTACTACACTACCCACTTCGGTGGCCGTCACTTTCACAGATAACGGGGAGATCAGGTTTTTATTCCTAGTCAAATATGAGTTTTTCCCTTAATGGTTTTCCACTCTCACTCCACGCAAATGTAGGTACACTTCCTCTAAATTCAACCTTCCTCATCCCTAACATATTAGCGTAATTGATATATAAGCATCTAACTTAAACAGGTGGGAGAATGTGGTCCTAATAAATAAATAATTATAGCACTAATGGGACAAGGATGAGGGAGGTAGAATTTCTAGTAAATGTACCCACATTTACACATATAGAGTGGGTCTCATGTTAATTCTGTATAAAAGTGAGATGCTCTTACAAAAGCTTTATAACAAGATTGATCACATACTTGTGTTAAATCTTCACAAACCTCTGCTTTGAGAACTTCGACCCCTGTATCGGCCCCTTCCTCCGGGTGCACTCTCATGTTCTCCAACTGTTTCTCTGCTGCCTTCCTCCCTCTCATGTGCTCCTTCACCTTCTTGAGAAGTGTGCGGACATTCGCCTCGTAGCGCCGGTGTTTCTCCTTGTGTTCAGTCTCAGTGAGTCTTAACATCGCTTTCATCTTGTCCACCTCCTTGCGGCTGGATTCTATCTGCTTGAGGTATTTCTCTTCTTCGCCGGTAGATATCGTCTGTGTTGTGATGTCAAACACATTGGAATGGTCGATTAAAACACGCCCTGGTTCCCTCATTTTTTCACATTTGGCTTCTAGATTTCTCTGTACCTGTTGCAGATTCTCAATTTCACGCACCAGATGATCTTTTTTCTCTTGTACTTTATCAAGGCATTTACTCGCGGCAGTTAGACTGGAGCACAGTGCTTGAAGCTCGGGAACTTTTTGGGGACTCTTCTCGTCAATGGTGAGCTTGTGTTTAGTTTCCAAAATTGATGCAATTTTTTGGCGAATTTCTTCTACCAATTCAAACATCCTGTTGAAGACTGGATGAACGAACCCATTTTCTCCTGACAGGATCGAGTTTTCTCGAGAAATCTTGGGTTGGTCATAATCAGTGTTGTTTTCCACCATATTGGACAAGTGATTAATTTCGGTGTGTTTAATCTGTTTGTTGAAGTTTGTTTCCTGCAACTGCTGTGAGACTTGTTTTAACCTAACACTTAGTTGGTTCTTTTCCTCCTCGGAGCCTCTACAGAGAAGGTTGAATTGCTCTATCACACCGTTTGCTTGCTCGAGTTGTTTATTCACGGACAATATGTCAGCCGATAGTTTTGTATTTAACCTTTCCAAGGCTTCGACTTTGGCTTGAGATCTCTTCAACTTGTTTTCCAACTCTTGTTTATCTCTGTGCAAGTTTGATATTGTGTTTTCTTTAGCTTGTAAGTCGTCTTTATGAACCTCAAAGCTTCTGGCCTGATTCATGAGCTGCTGTTCCCTAAATGTGAGTGTCTCTTCTCGTTTCGCACCCTTAACATGTGCATCTTCAAGAGCCTGATTTAAGTTGGCGATTCTGTTGCTAAGTTCTTGGTTACAGACTTTCAAATGTTCCGATTGACTTTCCAAAGTTTCCACGGATTGTATCCTGTACCGCATTTCCCGACATTCCTCCTTGAGTTTGTTGAGTGCTTCCAGCTGAGAAATAAGACTATCTTTCTCGATAGTCAGTTCCCTCAATTGTATTTCCAAATTCGACATGTGCTTTTCTTTATTTCTAAGTTCCACTTTCATCACTTGGTAACTCTTGGTGATATGGGTGAAATCTTCTCGTAATGTTTCGATCGCACTTTCGACTTCAATCTTCTCTCTAGCTGCAGCAGACAAAGCAACTTCTAGATTGATTTTTTCATTTTTCGCCTCATGCAGCAAATGTTCCTTTTCTTTCAAGTTTATTTCAACACCATTTAAGGTTGTTTCAAAGTTCCTACATTTATTTTCAAGATTTTGATACATTAGTTCCCTCTCGTTTAGCATTTTCTGAATAGTCGTCACTCTCACCATGATTTGCGCATTCTCAACTTCAATTCTTCCTATCGTTGCGTCCTTGGTGGATAGTTCTTTATACAAGAACGCCACTTGGTGTTCCAGGTCTTGAACTGATAATTTTGATGCATTGATATGGGTTTGTTTTTCTTCCTCTATTTTCTTAAGTTTGGAAGAAATGGTGACCACAGTCTCCGAGGAATCCTCTTGGCGTATTTGGCCCAGTATTATCGTCTCTCTCTCCACCATGTCGGCCTGTATAGCTTCCAATCTGCGCATCATTGTCTCTTTTTCTTTCACAGCTCTCTGATGTGTATCCTCACAAGCTTGCTGCAAGTTGGCAACTTCACTTTTCAGTTTCTCCACCAGGTGGCTGTGAGAAACAAGATTCGACTGACTGCTCATCAGCTCCTGTTGGACCTTAACTTTTGCGGTCTGACACGCATGAAGTTGATCTCTATACCAGTGACTAGATTTACGCACAGATTCTATCTCGTTCTTTAAAGAAGTCAGATTGTTTTCTGCTTTTAATTTGGCTTGGAGAAGAGCTTGGAGTTCTATATGTTGATCTGCAACTTTTGTTTTTAGTCCCTGGATAGCTCCATCTTTGGAATCTGTCTCTACCCTAAGCTCGTTAAGTTCTATCCTTAACTTCTCATTTATTGTTTCAACTTCTTTGAGATCATTTCTAAATCTTTCCATTTCAGAGTTTTTCACTTCAAGTTTCCAACTAAGATCTTGATTTCTACTTTCAACTTCTCTATTGACTTGCGATAGTTTTGCATGTTCCTGTGCAAGCTTCTCCATCTCTTGCAGCACAATCTTACCTTGATTAGCACTTCTTAGTTTATTTTCAGTATAGATGGTTTTTGTTTTGTTAGTTAGATCAAGACGAAGCACTTCCACTTCTTTCTGAACAGCTTCTAGCCGACCCTCAGTTAAAGCTTTCTGTCGCAAGATTTCATGATACTTTTCTTGACAATCTAAACTCGCCTTGGTTTCGGCAGCCAGAGATTCAAGTCTGTATTTCTCTTTCTCTAAAAGAGCATTTTGAAGCTGAACATTTAGTCTGTGAATCTGTATATCTGCGCTCTCAACTTCACGGAGGGCAATGTTGTTCATAGAGTTGGTCGCATCCCTGATGTCCTTAGCCCCGTTGGTTTGTCTTGTATGTTTTTCAGGCGAGGATAAAGAATCCATAAGAAGTAGTCTTCTGATCCTAAACATTTCCTCCTCATAGCCGCTAACAGTCGATATTGTGGACATAGTTTCCGCTTGCTCTGAGCAATTAGAATCCAAATCGAAGCGAGATGAACATCCTGATGCGTTTGAAGCTGTGTCTATCCTGTCTCTCGAAGTTCTGTATGCCCACGCCAGCTGATCGGCTGTAGTGTTAGACCGGTTTATACCATGGTTAAGGCTGCCTGTTGAATCCACGTAGTCTTTATTGAGAAACGTATTGGAAGACACATTTGCTATGTTGAGTTTAGACGCTGCACTCATAGAATCACTGAACTCATACGTTGACTGCCTCAATCTTTGATGGGGGAAGGTTGGATTGCTATCAAGGTACGACCGTTTCTCGGTGAATACAGTTATTCGATCAGGCGGGTATTTGAGTAAAGTCACTGTTGGTTCCTCGGCAGCTGGAGAAGAGGCTTTATTCTCCATTTTATATTCGTGGGAGGGATTATCGCTGGTGTTTTTTTGACTTTGGGAGTGAACCAATCGCTCGGAAGGAGGGATAACTCTGTCAATATTATGCTGTGCTATTCCATGGTTTGCAATAAAAGTGTTAGACGAGTATACGTGGACTAGAGGTATGCAAGGACTGTCCAAACTTTTGCGTTTTCCAAGTTCTGAAAGACAATATATTTAAAATAATTATATTTAAATTGCATACATAGTTAAAAATATTTGATTTATAATCTAAATCAAAATATTGTAGTGATGGTAAAAATACCTCAAAGATTTAAAGCATGTTTTTTTCTCATGCAAAGTTTACAAACAGGATAGATTAACATTTTACAATGAATAAATGCAGGATATTGTGAATCTACCTAAAGTCCATTTCCAGAGAAGTGTCCTTGAGAAAATAGAGAAATATTTAGTTGAGGACAAAATTAATAGCACTTTACCATTTTATTTTTGTTATTTTATATGTAAAAAGTGACAGCTGCAAATGACATGATGTGACGCATGAATAAGTGAAAGTATATCTAGTCACTTTTTATATTTTCTTTCAGAAAAAGACCTTTTATGAAAAGATGTAGAACTGTATTGTATTTACCGGTACTGTCCTGTACAGATTGGTATGGAGAAAATATATATTGTTTGCATTAATGATATAAATTCTAACAGTTGTTATTGTTAAATAACCTGACCTTGATGTAAATCATCCTCCAAATGAAGAACTAATGGCTCACATGGTGACAGAGGCAATGTTTCAGGCTTTCTGCGTGAATTAATAGGATCAAAAGTTAAGTTATAGCTTTCCGATGGAGAAATAGGGTTAGAACCTGTACCCTCACAGACCACAGACTGAAACAATAGAGTTGCAATTTATCATTCTAGGTATTCTAGTATTTCAGTATAAAAAACTTGATATCACTTAACATCATAATTTTTAGACTAAAAATATGGCAACGTATGTATGTATTTTGTATGATGTTCTGATTATAAAAATTAAAGTTGAAATTTGTATTTAGTTTAAACTAGTTTTGTAGGCATTATATAAAAAATTAGGCTTTTAAAGAACAAAAGTACAGTTCAAAATAATAGCCTCAGATATAGCTTATATTTAGGTAACACTAGCTTAAGTACCCAGCGTTACCTCTGGGACAACACTTTTCTTTGATTAAATGAGACAAAAAAAACTCATTTAATTTCTTATGAATCAGTTTTTAATTACTTAAAAAAAACTAGATCAAATTTTAAAATTCTGGCTCTGAGGTGCACATGTTCATGCTCCAGGTCTACTAATTTTAAAATTTCAGCCCTTTGCATATGGTAGATATCAAGTAATGATCATAACAGACAAACAAATTGAATCATTTTATTAACATAAATAAATAATTTTTACAATTAACTTACAATCAAATAAAAAGAAAATGACCAAAATTGTGAATATAATTTTATAGTATTTAAAAAATATATATACTGTACAAGTTAATTTAAAAAATGCTGCAATATATGTTACTGTAACTATGTTTTATAAGTAGTCATTTTTATATGCTAAGTAAATGTTCAAAAAACATGTCTCGTTAAACGTCACCATCTCTAATTATAACTTGATTCAGAAAATTATTATTATCAGACCAATAATTGTGAGGACATGCCCCGCTCATATTAGAATGTACCCAAGTTAATAATTAAGCAGTGTTAATGAATTAATACCTTGAAGTCTGTGTTTGGGTCTACAACACTGTCCAGTGCCCTTTCTGTCCCACCTCCAAAATTGATGATGTTGTTATCAACAGAATGGTTCACTTGCTCCGTGTAGAGAGTCAGGTTTTCCATAGTTTCTATGGTAATAGAGTACCATACTTCTCTCTGGCGCAAAAACTACTGCAAGGAGGAACAATTGAAACACATTTTAGTCAAAATTAAAATAAGTTGATTTATAATGGATTAAATAGCCAAGCTATTATATTTGTTAATCACAGTTATAGCCCCATCTAAATATCATATTCTTTAAACTGAGAAATTACACCTGGGGACGAGACCTTGGTACGCCGATGCTCTAACCACTGAACTATTCGGGAGTCGTCCCTTGCCTAGGGTCATTCTTCACTTAATTAACAAATAAAATTACCCATTTTTGTGGCTGCATGGTCTAAGGTGTCACTCATGTGTTAGACTGACCTGCTGATGACAGGAAAATCAGGGTTTGAATCCCAATGTACTGAGTTCCTCTCCATCTACCTTGAATCTTCTGGTAGTGGCAAGTAGTGAAGTCTGTCTGGCAAAGATTGAAGGTTGATTGAACACCCGGTTAGTCTATGAAAATCAGTACACCGATTGGATCTACTGTGGGTGGTTTTTCCTAAATCGTTTTCCACTCTTCTTTCACACAAAGAACAAGTACAGAGACATGTTGATAAAAAAAATATTATTATTATTATTATTAGCACTGCGTCTTACTACCCGTTCGGATTATACGCACTTACGCTAATGTGTAATGGTAGGATGATTGTGAGATGAAATGAAGGACCTACAGTTTAACGTGGAATCCGAACCACGGTGGAGGCCTGGCATTCCCCACATTCACAAGATGTCTTGTCAGAGGTGAAGGAAGGGTTTGGTAATCAGATAAATCTGTGCCGGGACCGAGGATTGAACCCCGGCCGCCAGCACAGAAGTCTGACACCTTACCCCTAGACTGCCAGGTCACCAAATATATAATAGCTTGGCTATTTAATCCATCATGATACACACAGTCATACAGTTATAATTGTACAATTGGCAGCATAGATCCCCCTGAAGACGAAGGTGGCTGTGTTTTCTGATAGCTCGTGATCTTAATTGATTGCTCATATGAAGCTGACGATTTCCATATGTCCAACATGTATGCAAACCTTACAATATGAGTAAAGAATAACCCTGGGCATGAGATGATTGCACTATAGCTCAGTTGTTAGTGGAATGGCACAATGAGCCACAGGTCTCAGGTTCAATTCCCATATCCAGGTGTCATTTTTCAATCTAAAGAACCAATTCATTGCCTAGATTATTTGTACAGGTAAAATAAATTATCTTTGGGGATATTTTTGAAAGTGCTAGTGCAAAAAATAAATGTATGCTTGAATAAAATTAAAATGGGAGATTTCACTCGAGTGTACGCCTACCCTAAAATCCTACGATGCCAAAGGGGAAATATGCCAGTTCTATATTTGCTCAGTAAAACATACAACGTTAACTGTTCTAAAAACATTTCCTCTAATATGAGGCAAAACTAAAAACACCTTAAAGCTCTTTTAAATATACATTTTTAACCCTAATTATGAACCATTACTGTCTTTTTTTTCCATCCTAATAATATTCCAAAATGTTCTTGTGTAGTAGGCTACTAGTTTACTTTACATGAACATTTACAGTAATAATAAAAATTACTTTTTTTTGCTTATTTTAATGCAAAATCAAACCTAATTCTCTATTTGTATGGCATAGTGTTTAAACAATTTTTATAACAGCCAAAAATAATGTTTAGCTTCTCTCCATTACTTAAATTACAATATTGAAAGTAAAAGGTAACCAACAGCTTTCACCCAAAGATAATAAGCAAGCAAAAATGAAAGATTTTTTTCCCCCTTGAGTATCTAAACTTTATCTATGGTAGGAAAGGTGGTGGCAGCTATCAGAAGGTTCTTTATTGAAAACATTGGCTGGAAGTCACTAAAATCAACCTATTTGGAAATATTATTATGTACTTAGTAACACTAAATTATCAATAAAAACTGTCCTCTATGGGCAGCGTATGATATATAATTAATAGTAGTATTAGTAGTAGTTTGTAGTAACCTATTTGAGGCAGGGTACATGGGAGCGAATTGGTGTATCATAGGTCTATATTTGATTTCACTAACCACTCAGCCATCAGAAAGAAGAAACGTTTATAATTTTTTCCTACGGGTATTTTAAGTTAACTTTCTAAACACACAGAAAATATCAAACCACCTACAAATTGACCACTTAACCCTTCAACATATATTTACTAATTAGCTCACAAGATGAATATTTATAACTTTGTCAGCATAACCCTGAAACTAATAGTAGTCTCATAAACTCATGGTTAAAAAACTGTATCCACTTGAATAAACAAAATTACTTTAAATAAGTGTGTTGACATATGTCACAAAAACAACTTAAGAAACACTTAGGATTTGGGCTTCCGCCAGATTCAAATTAATAGAGGTGCAAATGAAATATTTAGTATACCACAATCCAACGACAAATCTTCAATTAATTGATAATAAAGAGATTGTAAGAAGCTTTTTTGTCTAGGCAAATCAACTGGTCGAAATAAAAATAACTGTGTGGGACGTGGCAATCAGCTGTCTCATTGTGTTTTGATATAGATTTCATTTATACCACTACCACCAAACATAAATTCCCTAAAAACATCTTTTTTTCTACTGGCACAATTTCTAATAATATATGCTCCCCTTGACTATAACCATCCATGAACTCTTATTCGATTCCTTTCCGATAATATTTTCTTGAAATCACCATCGTTCAATCCAGTTCTAAACAACCACATAGTATATTCCTAATTAATCACGAATCTTATCTACTGAATAACCGAGAAGATATTTGTCTATACACCTACACCAACATATTTGCAGTATATATATTGAAGGAATTTAACAACCGTATGTATAAAGTCATGTCCAGTGAAAGCGCGTATATAAGCACTGCGGAACTGCAGTGCCCCCTAATTCCACTTGATATTATCGATAACATTTTAATATGAGTCCTTTTTCTTTATTTATTTTTGTAGTACAATATATATTCCTTAAGATTAATGTCAGTACTTTAGTAGCCATCCCCCAATTTATGAAAAAGATACAAAAATATTTGTATGGAACTGTGTGCTTCACAGTGCCGATAAAGTGTAGAAGAGTATAGAAATAGATTATCATGCCTACTATTACCCCATTAGTAAAAAACAGAGAGAACCTATCTCTATGAATAAAATAAATATAGAGAAATAGACAGCCACATTTACCAATAAAACAGTTTCTTAGACTAAAGCAAAGAAAACAACAGTAAAACACCATACCCAGAGCAGGATGAGACAAAACCACAACTAGAGCACATTAAAAATGTAGTAAAAAAAGAAAAATTTCTTATAAACCGAAAATAATAAACACTCCATAAAAACAATTGAAAAAAATACACTAAACCTGGTCAATTTAAAAACAATCATTAACGTATTTTTTTAAGCCACAATAAAACCGTTTGCGTTCTGATTTCTATTTACTTCCCACTTTTTTTCTTCGTTGTACAGAACAGCTGGTTTCCCTTCCTCCTCTCGTATGAAAATATTATTTATTATTATTAGTTTTTGTAGTAATATACCAATACTGTATTATATAATTTCATAAAAAAATCAATTTTTGACAACGTTAAGTGTGTCTCTTTATGAGTGTTCATGACCCAAAAATTATTATCGTGCTTCGCCACTGGTTATTAGATGGTTATCGTGAACGACCCAATTTTGAGCTTAATATGACACTAGTTTGAGAATTTTGTCGAATATTTTAATACAGTTCTTTCATAGCCTAGTAGAAATCTCGACATCGCAGTCGTCTCCTGAATCTATGGAATATGAAAGCACTTTCAAACGACACGATATTTGAAATTTCATCCACACACGCTCGTTCACCACCTATGCTGAACTTCGACAATCCAATTATTTTTTGTTAAGTTTAAAGAGTTTGTAATTTTGTGGTAAAAGTGTCAAGCTTGAAAAATCTAGTTTGGTATGGTAGATTCCCGCGCGAAATAATTTTATGTTGTCTCTTACCTTAATATGATGTAGTTTTATTGAAATTTTGATGATTAATTTGACGCATTTAGTATCAATAAGTATCTTTCATCATGTATATAAAGTCAATGGTTATTGAAGGCTTCAAATCGTATGGCAAACGTGTTGAAATAAATGGATTCGACAGAGAATTCAATGCAATTACTGGTCTAAACGGCAGTGGAAAATCGAATATTTTGGATGCTATATGTTTTGTACTCGGAATATCTAATTTAACTCATGTAAGTTCTTTTCCCCAATAAGTACTACATAAATATACCTATATTAATATCAATAATTGAAATGGCAAGGTTTTGGGTAAAGAACGTTTGTATGCTGTCTTTTTAGAAAATATATTTTACAAAAAAAACTGCATCCTTATTAATAATATAGAACTCTAAAAATGCCAGCCACTAAAATATTTTGATTGGTTGGTTTAATAATCAATCGGTCATCTTAACTCGGTAGGTAGCATGTATGCTATTGAGCTAATGGTCCCAGGCTTGATTCCTGGCATGGCTGAATATTTTTACCACGGGTGAAATGGGGGTTTACCATTTCACAGTGATGAATTGATGGCCGGGGACTGGTTGTTGTGCCTGTCCTAATATTAAGTTATATTATATAAGCATTAACTGTATTAAAATACGTCTACCAAATTACACACATAAGGCCTACGACAATTTTGCATTGAAATAACTACTCTCATTGCATTACTCCATCCCAAATGTTATTTTAATTTGATTCTAATAGACAAGGGGAGGTTAAGCTTAGCTTTTTTATTATTTTTATTATAAACACATTGAGCTTGCAACAGTAAATCAAGGGCTGTATCTGGATAATCAAGTACACTTGACTTGAAGCAGACTTGAGGACTTAGCACTTTACATGCACTTGAGATCGAAGACTGCAACATATTATTTGAGTGGCAAAATATCCTTTACACCCTTGAGTCTGCAGTGCTACTTCATACCAATGATCTTAGAAACTATTTTAAATGCCATCTATCAGCCAGAATTAGCGTAGGCCACTCACAAATGTGTGGTGACTTATTTTCACTGCACATGACAAATTATCCAACACAACACAACTCTACAACACTATAAAACAATCAGTATATGTAACGTATGTTATCAAAGATCACTTTACTCTATGAGCTCTATCTCTAGCAGACAAAACATTAAACAATTGCCGATCAAACACCGCATCAATGGCGTGTCAAGGGTAACTTACTGTCACCCTTGGACTCAAGGGCGTGTGAGGGGTGCATTAGCACACTTCATGACTATTTGGATGAATTTTCACTTTATTACATGATTACTAATGCAACTATCACATGAACATCAAGGGTTGATGGCGCGTGAAGTAGACTATTCGGATACATCCAAGATGTTTAAGGCGTGTTTGCTGTAGACTTTAGCCTCTAGCAATACTCTGTGAAATAGGTGAGTCGAGCAAAAGAGAGTTTAAACTTTTTGACTCAAAACAATTTTTGGGATAAGTTCCATCGGTTGTGTCATCTTCACAGTGGCAAGAATACAACTCAAAGAAGTTAGAGGAAAAGAACAGGAAAAAGAAAAGGGAAGAAAAACAAAGTCAAAAATTGGAAAAAGAAAAACAAAAGAAACTGAAAAAAATGTAAAGCCATCCGTAATATTATTAGCACCACATCTTACTACCCATTTGGGTTATACGTACACCCTTAATACCAACTCTGAAAGTGATAGTCCTGATGAAGAAGAAGAATTCGTTGAAACCAGTGATTCTTCTTTAGAAGAGACTGAAGATTGTGCAATTAAACTTCAAGAGGTTGCTCCTCACAAATTGAAACAAGCTGTGTTTGTTTTAACAGGGTTCATTGGAGGTAAACGTAACTCATTAAAATACAGATATGTTTGCATTATACAAAGACCACCTGAAGAAGAACACAAAAAGATAAGTGTGGTGGCTTTGAATTGCACTGATACGTGCAAAAAATCTTTTGTTGCTAATGCTTGTGACATCTCGTTTGTCAAATTATTTTCAAATTTTAGGAATTTTGGAAACACCACAGTTAAAAGTAACTGGTGAGCGAGTTAAATATGTTTTTGGCCACCCTGTGTTTGATGTATTGGAAAAGTCTGGCCTAACTTATTTAAAAGTGAATACATTAAGTTAGGTAGGTACAGTTGAACAAATAGTTGATGAAAAAACATTTGCTCTTAAAATTAGTAGCCTTACTTTAGATTATACACACAAACATGTCTTTTTATGTTTAATAATCTATATTTTGTTTGCCTAACTGTAGTGTAAACTACCTTTATTTTATTACTAAGTGATATAAAAACTAAACAATGAATGTAATTATTTAATTCTTTAAAGCAAACTACAGCAATTCATTACATCTATGTATAAAATTATCATGTATAAACTTATATCTTAAACAAGCAAATAAATATGAATGTGTCAGCCATTGGGTCACTACATGTCAGCTACTGGTACGTGAGCAAAATGTGACTGTCAGCTACTGGTACAGTGTCATAGTAATGTTATATTTGATTTAAAAAATATCATTATCCATATTTGAAAGTTTTAACAAACTAACTGCATTTAAAGTAATTTTGTCTATCTAATGATGTATTCATTCATTATTTTCTTCATCTAAATCCTTTACCATCCTGGATGAGAAGTAAATTTATTCTAAAAGTGTCAGCTACTGGTACGTCTACCTTAAGCCCATTGACTCAAGGCTTTCTTTGAGCCACCACCAGCCCTCAAATTTGTTTTATAGAGGGCTAGGACACCCTGTGGTGTTCAGATATCACCACTTTCTGAGAAAAAGTTAATTATGTAATGCTTACCTACATAAGAAAACTTGCCCTTCACGGAAGTTAGGCTTTCTAATGGGCAATATAAAATACATCCTTCCTTGATGCTCCTGTTTTTGTTATTTCTTAGGGATGGTGTCAGGGGCGTAAAACTCCCAATACCCTCCTACACTAACATAAATCAAGATTACCTACTACAGTTAAAAGAGTACTAATTAAACAAAAGCCAGCATTGTTGTGGGAGAATGGGGCCCCATCACTGGCAGTGTAGTGTCATGGTAGTACAGAGCTTGTAAAGGATCCAGAACTGTCAATTTAGTGTCCTGGGAGTATGAGACCCCATCACTATCAATGCAGTGTTGTGGGAGTACAGGACTTGTAGATTACAACGGTAGGTGATAGGGAATGTTGGCATTCTTGTAATCATTTATGAATCAGGAAGATATGTTTAGGATCACTGATGGTCAATTATATTTGAAGTATTCAGTAAATATAGAACTCTTTGATTGGTAACAAGCTTAAGTAAGCCAATTAGTTGACATTTCTCTCCCTCACTCAGAAAATTGTTATCCCAGTTGTAGAGTTTGTTAGTTTTTTCCTCGTGAAGCCCCGCATTGTTGAAACCGAATGTAAAGTTCTGATTTTTTTACCTTATGCGGAGTTCTGGGTTAGAATCCTTACGAAGTTGAATTGAATTTGTAGCGGATAAGATTTTCTCGGGAAGTTGTTGTTATGGATCGTAGTTGACACTCTCGTGGTGGAGTCTTGTTAGTATCAAGGATGTTAATGATAGGAGTCCAGTTTTTTATGCTACTTAAAATGTGAAGTATTTGTTATTTTGTAGAAACTTGTTTTTATCAATTTAAAAGCAATTGATCCTGAGTAATTATGTCTGTACGCACACTGTGGCAGCTTAAGCTAGATAGCTCAACGCGTCACGGACTGAATTTGACTTTTGAGATTAGTTTAGCGCTGATTGCTTCTCAAGCTGTAGACAATGAAAAGAGGAGCCTTCTTTTCGAATATATAGTTTGAAAAACATTGTTCTAAAATATTCTATCTGCCCTCGGTTGCACCATGTTCTAGAAGGTAGAGAGAAAAAATGTTCTCGAAGTTATTATGTTTCACAAGTATTTGCGATAGAAGTGGAGGAATGTGAACAAAACAGCCTGTTTATCAACGACTACAGAAATAAATAAATGATTACCCAGGGGTGGGAGAAGATATCCTAGCACCTGTGGATGCATATAGTTTTATGTTCTGAAACTAATTTATTCATTAATTTGAAATATTATCATATATTTCATCACACAGTTCTCATCTCAGATCAAACCATGTCTCCATACCATTTACTGATACTTCCCCCCTCCCCCCCTCCAAATTTTAAAGACCTAAAAAGACACTGAATTAAACCAGAATACCTTGAAATGGAAAGCTTTATTTTCTCAGCGTGCTTTAGTAAGCTACCTGTTCAGGCTATACACATACACTAATCATGCTGATATGATAGAGCTAAGAAAGTTAAAATTTCAGAGGTTGTTTGCCCATATTTGCATGGAGGGAGATTGGAAAACCATCCTCAATACACCTGACCTAAATTTGAATACTGACCTCCTCTTCACCGGTAATACACCCACACACGAAAGTGACGCACTAGACCATGTGATGACAGATGTTAGATAGATATTTAATTCACTTTGATCCCAAAATATCCTAAAACCATAAATATTTGTGAATATAAAGAGAATTCTTTCACTAACTTATGTTCCAGGTGCGCGCTTCAGGATTCCAGGATCTGGTTTATAAGAATGGCCAAGCAGGGGTGACCAAAGCTAGTGTCACTATTATATTTGATAATACGGACAAAGAACACTGTCCGATTGGATATGAGCAGCACAAGGAGATCACTATCACACGACAGGTGCTTATTAATATCACAACAACTGCTTGCTATCACACATACTGGTTATCACTATCACTGGACAAGTGCTTATTACCTACTATCAGTCAATGGTTGCTTGATATCATTATATCACTCAACATGTGCTTGATATCATTATATCACTCAACAGGTGCTTGTTATCACTATCACTCAACAGGTGCTTGTTATCAATATCACTCAACAGGTGCTTGTTATCACTATCACCCAACAGGTGCTTGTTATAATTTTTACATGACATGTATATTATACACTGTTTAAATAGTTCAAATAACATTCTTAAAATATCTGTTGGTGACCTAAAGTCCATTGTATGCTAATAAGAACAAATAAACAAGATGTTCATAAATTATTTACTCCAGTAAGTAATAAAATACATATTTTAAGAGTTATCTTAAAATGGTTTGGGCAGTTAAAAGTGTAACTCAAGACTTTCTTTTACTTTCTCGCTATCTTACAGGTAGAGAAAGTATTGGGATCGTCAAAAAAATCCCAACTCGAGATTTTGATTAATCTCGATGTTTCGTGACTCCCCTAAGCCGAAAAAGTGGTTTTTGAGTTTCGGTCTGTCTGCCTGTACAGCCTACTATTTTACCGATTGGGCTAAAACTTGGTATCTAGGGTTTTCATAGGGTTGCCTTGAGGGGTTTTTGGAATTTGATATCCAACCCTAAAATTAAGGGTAGTTTACTGAAGGGCATAAAGAGTCAAATTCAATTCTTTTAAATTGGCTCTAACAATTTTGATTACATTTTATTTCCAAACATTTATAAATATTCTAAACAAAATAGCTACTATCAATATTTCAGCAAAATGACTTTAAGGGCTCCGGTCTGATGAGTAAATTCTTTTTTTTATCATATCTCTGAAACTATTTGAGATATGAAATTATTTATGATTACAAATATGTAGATTTATTGTTATACACATATTTTATTCATAACTAACTTTTATAAAACCAATAACTTTCAAGCCATACACAAGTATATATATTTTTTAACTATTCGAACACCAAAGGTAAAGTATTGCTGTAAAAAATCTAACCTTAAATGTTAATGGATGTCGACGTCTCATGACCCCCTCCCCCCCACCAAACCATAAAAAGTGGTTTTTGCAATGCCGTCTGTAAGTGTGTCTTTTTAACCCCAAAATCAAGAGTAGTTTAATAAAAAGCGAAAAGAAAAACAACCGATTCTCTCAAAATCGGCTCTAATGATTTTGATTAAAATTTGTATCTTGGTGTTCATTAAGATTATAAATAAACTGGCTATTTTCATTTTCCCATGAAAATGACTTTTAGGGTACTTTAGAGAAGCGAAAATTTCTGTATCTCCACAACTATTTGAGATAATAAATAACTTATCAATGAAAAATTGTAGTACTATTAAAATAAAAAACCTTTATATCAAATATATTTTTATAAAACCAACAGTTTCTAAGATATTGGCCAATATATTGATACCATTTTGTGAGCTTTATTTGTAAAGAGATACTACTTAAGTTTTAGCACAATAATTCTCTAATGCAATAGAGTAAGAAATTAGTAAGTCTTTCAAAAATTATGTGTTCTCTTTCTTTCAACCTCTTAGGAGAAATTTTTGTTCATTGATCTATATCTATCATTTTAGATTCAATAGTCAATATTTACCTAGTTTATTGGTCAAAATTTATGAATGAGGAAATTAATAGCAATGCAATAACCATAAGATGTGCATCATCTAGTAAAATGACAAAAAAAATTTAACCGGAAGTCAAAATTTTAATACGATGTATTGACCCTTGGGGACCCAATATCGATAATTTTTTAAAATTCAAATATACACAGGAAGACATTAATCCTTTAAAAATAAAATTATGGAATTTAAAACCATGAATAAAAAATGTTTTATGTATGTCTAGCACAATTTGTTCTCAGGTTTGCTAGTGTATATTATATTACAAATTTTGAATAAATATCTCCATTTCTAAAAAAATAGAGGGAGAAAGTTTGAGTGGAGTTCCGTACCATTTATTTTATTTTGGCTAAATAAACTCCCACAGTTCATCAATTTATTATTATTATTATTATTATTAGTTAATTTGGCAACATTTTTGAGCCAAGTAACTGATAACTAGGTCAAAGTGAATTTTGTAATTTAGAAACAAAAATCGAGAATAAATGATCTGTTATTTTTAAATTATTTTTAGATTCAGTAAAACCAACTACTACGGAAATAAATTACTCATGCTTCGATCATTTGCACTGGTTAATCCTGATTAGCAATTGTTAAATTTTTTTAGAATAAAAATATCAAAAACACCCACCTTTTAAATTATTTTTTCAAAAAATTGTTTTACTTTTTATTATAAATATAAATAGTGTTAGCAAACATTTTATACATATGTTGGTAGTTTTTTTTCTCTTCGATATAGTGTCTCTTGGTTCTAGTCGTTTCTAGTTCACTATCATTAATTATTTAAAACATGTAGAAGACCAGGCATTTGTTATTTTACTTAGTGAAAATATTTAAAAAAGGGTCATTATTATGCCTAATCAATATGATAATCTGCCAATACAATTCATTGTTGATGCACTAATAGCTGCCCTGCTACGATTCATAGGTATCTGCATTGAGTGCACCACCTTAAATTTGTTGGTTTTGGTATTGTATTTAATATGAATATGCCTACATATTTTCTTCTGGTGACACCAGGGTTGGTTGGATAGTTATTTCTGGTCTTCTACTGTGTTTGGTGGATATATAACTGACTTCTAAGGTTGGGACATCATGTAAGTGTGGTCACATTGCCCCCATAGATAATATGTCAGTAGAAGTCTTAAAACATAACTTGCCTACTAACCAGACTATAGTGACAATAGGAACAATTCTTCTTTTGGGAAAAATAGCTATAACATGTTAGAAATTGTTCTAAGAAATAAATTAAGTATGGAGCATAATTCAATATAAGATAAGATTTGGACTGGAAAAAAGTATGTTTATTAATTAAGTTACCCAACATAAATGGTGGAAATTATGGATCATCATCATCAACTGTTTCCAGCTTGTATCCGAGTCAGTTTAGTAAAATGCCTCCATCTTCTTCTATCCTTCCACCATTCTTTCTCCTTAAATTCTTCCATTATTCTCCTCTCACTTATACACTTTCTTTTATCTGCTCCTCCCATCTCTTTCTTGGCCTCCAATGTGGAGTTTTACCTAAATACTTTATTTTCATCATTTTCTTTGGCATCCTCTTCCCCGGATAGCTTCATTTCGGATGATGTTTCTCCTTGTGACAGCTAACATGCTCCTCACAAATCTCATTCCCATGGCCTCAACTTTCCCAGTCTCTTACATTCAATATCCATTTTTCTGCTGCATATGTGACAATGTGTATGAAGTATGCCCTGTACAACACTTCCTTACACTTCCAGGGCACTTCTCTTCTCCATAGCAGGTCTCTTACACACCTATAGAACAACTTTCCCTGATGTCCTCTTATTAAATCCTCTCTACTTCCACCTACTAACGAGGTAGTGACTTGCAATACAAGGAGCCTACCTAATGGGTTTCGCTTAGCTTCTTCTACTCAATCTTGATCTTATCGACAAGTGGTGTTACCTGGGATCTGAGCAACCTGGTGGAGGTTGGGTTGAACCACAGTAGAAACCAGGTCAGGACAAAAACCAACAAGCTTGGGGAACAGGGTCTGGCCAATTGGCTTACAGCTGGGGGGGCTGGGAGTGAGAGTGTTGGTGATGATGATTAGCTAAGTCGTCATCATCAGCACCAAAGTCTCAGAGAGGGAAGGCTACCACCAAGACAAGGTCTAGCTGAGGACCTAGAAAGGACAGCTCCGCTACTCGTGTGCAGGCCACGGCAGCTTTAGTAAGCCACTGGCCGAAACAAACAAAAATACTCGAGAAAACAAAGTAAAATGCGGGATTGGAAAATATGAATACATTGTGGAAATGTTTATTAATATTGATCACCAATTTATATTAACTTAATAATCAATAAATATCTCTTTTTCCAATTCACTTATACCTTGTATTAAAAATACCCATTCTACTTCCGGGAATCAAATCTAGGACCTCTAAAATTGGTAACAGGATCACAGATCACTAGACCAAGAGGTCAGTCTCAGTATTAATCTATAAAAACTTATTTTCCTGCTCTGTTTAGTTATAATTAGGTTGGTATTCCAGCCATGTCAGCAGAAACACTGTTTGTTCCCCTAGGTGGTGATTGGTGGTAAGAACAAGTATATGATCAATGGTACCAACTGCTTGAACAAGCGTGTCCAAGATCTGTTCTGCTCTGTGCAACTTAATGTCAACAACCCCCACTTCTTGATCATGCAAGGGAGGATCACCAAGGTGCTGAACATGAAACCCCCAGAGGTCAGTATAGACCATCACGAAACCTGGCTGAGAGAAACACTGGAATTCTGTGACGTGTTACTACAGATTTTTTTTCGTATTAAAGTGAATATAAAAATGCTTTTAAAGTTAACTGTAGCATTTTAAAATGCATTATGTACACCTTTGGTACTAAATAAAATTGGATCGTATGGCAAAATGGACAACTTTGCCTTTTATAAGCAAATAAAGAGTCAATAAGGTCGATTTTTATGATAGTTAACTACCAGTACCTATATAAAAACCATCCATATTTTAATGAGTAGCAGATGTCATTTTTATTTGCCTTTTTTTGTATGAAATTACCAGAAAAATTAGTTTCACCCACATTATTACAAAAAAAAATTCTTAAAAACTCTTTTAACCAAAATAGGCGTTTTATTTACCAACTAACTTATACCGAGATCCAACTTTTCATTTAGTGAAAAATAATCATTTTATTCACCACAAATTAGGTTCTCTACTGGCTGGATATTTATCGTTCAAATATAAATGTAAAACAGAAAATTAATGTTTGTTTATTTTTTATTTGATCCAATGCCAAGTGTAAGATTCAAACTTTTCCACTTTTGTATGACTTTTTTTTCTTTCAATTCTGTTTTTATTCACAATGAGAGGAAGACGAATGTTTGGTTGGTCCTATACTCTTATTCTTCACTGCCTCTTACTACCCGTTCGGGTTATACGCACTTACGCTAATGTGTAATGGTAGGATGATTGTGAGATGAAATAGAGGACCTACAGTTTAACATGGAATCCGAACCACGGTGGAGGCCTGGCATTCCCCATATTCACAAGCTGTGATTAATACACGTCTTGTCAGAGGTGAAGGAAGGGTTTGGTAATCAGATAAATCTGTGCTGGGACCGAGGATTGAACCCCAGACCTCCAGCACAGCAGTCTGACACCTTACCCCTAGACCACCAGGTCACCAGGTTGGTCCTATAAATAAGTTAGGCAAACCACTACAAAACATTGTAATAGCTCTTAAAGAAATTAACTCAAATTCCAAATAATAATATAAAATTGAACTTTGTATCTTGGTTTGAATTGTTAGGTTTATCCAACATCCTGTGTTTAATAGTTTTCTCAGGATTATATAAAATACAATAATTATACACAGCAAACTGTATGACATACTACTCAGTTGCTAACAACATCATACATGGTCGGGAAATGGAGGACATTGTAGCAAAAGAAATTATTATAATGTTTCCAATTATTAACTTCAACACTTTCTCTCACTAAACAATTTCTTTAGTTCTAATCAAGTCCTTTTCCCTTACAGAGAGTTTTGAGTCTATGTTTACGAAGGGGCTTAGTCATTATGTTCGCAGTCCTATATTCAGAGGATACTCGCTTTATTTAATATAGTGCCCTCTGTAACAAGCTCTCTCACAAAGAAATTTCTGGTGTGGATATGCTTTGTCCTACGGTAATACTTTGGATTTACTTTACATTTATTACTGTTTCTATCCTGGGGCCTGGTCCAATTTTTTATTCAAGCCATATACTTTCCATTACCGGCTTGCTAGGCCTGTCATAGCCTCATATGCCTTATATTTTAACTTAGGACTAGGACAGGCACAACATCTAGTCCCCGGCCGTTAATTCATCACTGTGAAAGGGTAAACTAACTTTCTACCGCTGATAAATTTTTCGGCCATGCCGGGAATCAAACCTGGCACCCTTAGCTCAGTAGACAGACATGCTACCGATTGAGCTAAGATGTCGAATTGATACCCTGGATTCTGAGCCATTTTTATGCCGCCTCGTTGTATACTTGAAGTTCCGGGTCCTCTTCAATTCTGCGAGGTCTTCCAGAAGATGACGTAACCATACTATCCCACAAGCTGCTTCACTGGCTGCAACAACTTCTGCTTCCATTGTGGATATAGCAACAGAGGTTTGCCTTTGGTCGAGCCTTGAAATTACTCTACCTGTATAAATACACCCTATACCCTACATCCAGTAGTTAAGTCACCTCCATGATCAACATCACTGTAACACTCAAGAATTCCTTCCTTGAGTCTTAGCCTGTAGATAATTCCATAGTCCTTAGTACCCTGCAGGTAGCAGAAAACACGCTTGACTCTAATTCACTCTTCTTTCGTTGGGTTTTTCAGTTTTTCTGATAAAACTCCAACATCATACATAATATTTGGTCGACTTCTTACCCCCAGGTTCAGCAATGCTCCCACTGCCTGTCTGTATGAAAACTCTTCTTTCACATTGTTTTCTTCCCCCACTGAATGTTATCCTTATTTATCATTGGAGTTGGGGATGGTCTACATTCACTAATGCCAAAATGTCCTCGTATCATCTTTGTATAAGCAGCTTGACACACTTTGACTGAACCATCACTTCTGAATTCCCCTTCCAAGTCTAGGAAATATGTTGCAGGCTTTAAAGTAATCTTAAATTCACATTTCAGTTCTTCAATAAATTCTGCTGACACTCTTGGATTGGATTCAACCATCAAACCATCATCCAGGCAAAAACAACTTTTTTGGTCCTTTCTTCTTAGCAAACAAACATGTATCTGACCACTTTGCTTGAATCCAAATTTAGCTAGGAAATATACAAAATGTACATTCTAATATCAAGGTGCTTGCTTAAGTCCATACAGACTTTTCTTAAGATTACAAACTCTCTTAGTTACATCACTAAACATTTTCACAAAAAGTCAACCATTATACCTATTTCAGAAATTGCCTGAACCCTATTGTGTTCTATATTATATGGTGGCTACAGACAGGGAAAACCTGGAAAAGTCAAAATTTTTGGATGACAGAGAATTTAACTAAAAATAAGGAAAAGTCAGGGAATCAAAAAATATGTCTAAAATATCCCATTAATTTCGCAACCAAACACTAAAACAAAAGTTAGTAATACCTAAATAAAATAACATTTTAATTTTCAAAATAATCGATAAAACCGCCTATGTTTAATAGATACAAACTTTTTTTAATATGTTTGAAGTGTTGCTATTTTTTATGTCATTTAACAAAGTAAGACTCGCGATCAAATTTGCAAGTAGGTCTGTGTCAGATGTTGTCGCATATTTTATTCTATTCATAATGCAATACATGGTGAACATATAATGTACTGTGTGTTTGCATAGCAGGCAGTTTTATCTGTAAATTAATTATAAGATATTTCAGTGTTTTAAATCACACACATGCTATTTTTATATCTATTAAGGTGACCTGGCGGTCTAGGGGGTAAGGTGTCAGATTTCTATGCTGGCGGCCGGGGTGCAATCCTCGTTCCCAGCACAGATTTATCTGATTACCAAACCCTTCCTTCACCTCTGACAAGACATCTTGTGTATGTGGGGAATGCCAGGCCTCCACCGTAGTTCGGATTCCACGTTAAACTGTAGGTCCTCCATTTCATCTCACAATCACCCTACCATATACACATTAGCGTAAGTGCGTATAACCTGAACGGATAGTAAGACGCGGTGCTAATAATAATATATCTATTAAAAGTGTAAAATTGTTTATCAAAATTAATATGCAACTAAAAATAAATAGTATGTTAAGGTATGTCAAACTTATTTATTTTTCATTCTACTTAGTGATGAATATAAATGTATTCCAAATATTTAACGCTAGCCGATGTAACTTTGAAATTTTTTTCCCAATTGTGGAGCTGAATTGTGAACTTATTTAAGAGCGAAAGATTTGACCTCTGCGAAGCAGGCTAGTAGGAGCGATTTCTGAAACACAACAATGCTTCCCTTTGTGGGGCTATATACACCATGTTTGGTATGCGACAAGACGGGTTATCGAATCAAATTTGACATCCTTACTCGTATCTCAAATATCCTGATAGATTTGAATATTTGAATTTTCAAGCCCTATTATTTTTATGATACTAAGTCTATCTACTTTAGTAATTGTTCCTACTTTGTTTCTGTTCATGCTCCAGATTCTGTCCATGATCGAAGAAGCGGCCGGTACTAGTATGTATGAGGTGAAAAGGATGAGCACTCGCTCAACCATTGAGAGAAAGGACATCAAAATGAAAGAGTTGAGCTCGGTAACTAACTCGATACATAGAATAAGCTTTATACGTCTTTTTTTAACCTTGTAACTTTAACTTTTTACTATTGTGTTAAGTATTTGTTTTTAAGTTCAATTATGTGAGAGAAAGACCCAATATTTCGTGACTCGTAAGTCAGTCTGCATTACTCTTCGACTTTGCTTCGAAAAACAAAATTTTGGCTTTGACAATTACGAAGATTCGCCAATAAAATGTTGACACCTAAAACACTTGATTTAGAGTAAATTATGGTCATTCTGAGGTGTTGTGCACATTAAAAAATAGTATCCTTACAAAAAAATCTTAATTAATTGAAATTAATGTTATAATAGCTTATCAACTTTGAATGAAATATTTCAAACAATTGTGGATTAATAGATTTCTAAATTATTTTAATACATTTATAAAGCTTTAAAACACGAGCAAAATTTAATAATATTCTATGCATAAAACAATCAACCAGAGATGGGACACTTGAATCCTTGAATTCTTCACCTCTAGTATTCAAGAGATTTAAGATTGGTAAAAATCTCAAAAAAAGGTTTCTTAAATACAATTATTAAGGTCTTGACTTGAAATCACAATTTCAAGCAATTGGTAAAAGTAGTTTTATATACTTTTGTAGTTGTAAAAATGGTGTCATTACAAACAACGATAAAATTTCATAAATATAGTAATTAATTTACTCAAAAAAAGTGTTATCTTTGTTTTGAATGACAAACAAAATAGTGTTCTACAGAAACATTTTTTAAATTTGATTGTAAATATTTTCATTGGATTTGATAACTTTAGGGTTTCTACAACCCATGCCTACATCTAACAAAAAAACATCTGGACTTAAAAAATATTTACTAATCCTATACGATTCTAGTTCATTTTGAATATAAAATGTGCACTAGGCGCAGAGATGTTTGTATACTGGCTGTTTTGATGATTGTTTACCGCATTATGACTATCCTTTCTTCCTCCAGACAAGACCAGTTCATTATTGACTACTGCTTGCAGGTGGTGAAGGAGGAAATAGCACCGAAGCTGGAGAAGATGAAAACAGAGAGGCAGCAAGTAATGGAGTACAACAAGATTCAAAGAGAATTGGATCTATTGACCAGACTCTACGTAGCGTGGAGATATGTCTCTGCAGAGGTTGGTATCGTCACATCTCACTACCTGTTCAGGTTATAATTATGCTTATGTGCTAGGGATGAGGAAGTGCACCCATATTTGCATGAAGGGAGATCAGTAAAACATAACGGCAAAACCATCTTCAATACAATTGAGGGAGATTCAAACCCTGATATCCCCATCATCGTCACTGCAGTGTATTGTGAGAGAGATGCCTAGAATTATTTGACCAGTGAGGCGCAAAATATTGGCTTCTTTGCGATGATTTTTAAATAAGGATGTCAAACTTGAGTCCTACTTGTATTGATCTTAATATCACAATTTCTTATGCCTTAATTCTTAGTTCTCAAAACCCATTGAATGAAAGTTCTGATATTTAAATGAAACAGCAATACTCACAATTGGATGATTTTTTATTGTGGCCATCATTAGTTATTTTACTGTTTTGTCTAGCAACTAACCGATAAATAGTTGTAAATATACTCAACAAGAGCTTCATCTTCTAGTGATTTTTACTTTATTTTACATGCATTACTGTTTCCAGCCAGGGTCAGTTTTAAATTAAAGTCATATATTTTCCACTACCAGCTTGCGAGGCATAATGTAACATATGCCTTGATATAATTTAAGACTAGGACAGCCACAACATACAGTCCCCGGCCGTTGATTTATCAATATGAAAGGGTAAACCCGCATTTTACCAGTGATACATTTTTCGACCATCTTGGGAATCAAACCCTGGAATATATATATCTCATAACTGTATTTTTTAATCATTATATATTTATTATTAGGTTGGATGGGTGGACAAAGATTTAAATTGTAAATTTTTAATAACGGGAATTGAAAACAGAGGGTTGTTGTGAAATATGTCATTATTATCTTCTCTAAGATATTCTCCCTGGTGCAAATGAGCTCCAGAGATTAATGAATGTTCCCCGTATCAAGCACACATCTTGCTCTCTATGTTCACAAGTGTTATAATTTCTCAGGAAACCGCTGACAAGGCCAAGATTCAGGTTCAGCAGGTCCACGACAAGATTGCTGAAACCCGCCAAAAGATTGTTGACGGAGCATCTGAGGCTGAGGAGTTGAACAAACTTGTCCAAGAGCTTCAGAGTAAGGTGGACTCTGTAAGTAATTAGAGGTCGTGTCTTTTAACTGCTATTTCTTAGGATTTGGAAGTGATTGTGTAAATAATATGTGTTAGTGTTTTCAATTTTATTTTTCTACAATTCTTTAATTTTATTTATTATAAATTATATTAGAATTATTTTATATTAGGACAAACTATTTTGATCTTGTTGTTTTTTAACCAGGGCCCAAACTTTAATAGCCTAGCTGTATGAATATAAACTTGTAATCAATGCACATATAGAACATATTTATCCATTATCAACTAAACTCTTGGGTCCTGATGAGTATTTTATTGAGGATTGACTCACAAATTTTGCTTCCCCCTCCCAATGCAACCCCTTCTGGCTTATTTGCACTGTATCCCCAAGAATGTGTATTTTACAACCATACAACCAAAGAGTACAATAAATTAATTGCCTACATTATCTGCTACAGGAAAAGGGAGGCATTATCTTGTGATCTGTTATGTCTGTTCAGGAAAAGGGAGGCATTATCTTGTGAACTGTTATGTCTGTGTCGAGGAAAAGGGAGGCATTATCTTGTGAACTGTTATGTTTGTGTCCAGGAAAAGGGAGGCATTATACCAGGAAAAGGAAGGCATTATCTTGTGAACTGTTATGTCTGTGTCCAGGAAAAGGGAGGCATTATCTTGTGAACTGTTATGTCTGTCCAGGAAAAGGGAGGCATTATCTTGTGAACTGTTGTTTGTGTCCAGGAAAAGGAAGGCATTATCTTGTGAACTGTTATGTCTATGTCCAGGAAAAGGGAGGCATTATCTTGTGAACTGTTGTTTGTGTCCAGGAAAAGGAAGGCATTATCTTGTGAACTGTTATGTCTGTGTCCAGGAAAAGGGAGGCATTATCTTGTGAACTGTTATGTCTGTGTTGAGGAAAAGGGAGGCATTATCTTGTGAACTGAACTGTTATGTTTGTGACCAGGAAAAGGGAGGGGTTCTGGAAACACTTGAGAAACAGCTCAAGGAGAAAGAAAAACTAGAGGCAAAAGCTTTGGCCAATCAGAAGAACATCAAGGACACTCTTTCATCGGAAGAGAAGAACAAGAAACAGCTGGCAAAGAGTTTGAAAGAGGTACAGTACCTATCTTACAGTAGTTGTGTCCCAACAAGATAGTCAGTTCCTTTTAGCTGCAGGCATTCTTTCACACAACAGTTTTATTCATCACAAATTGACCTTAAGCTATGTACTAGGAGTGTCTGAAGCTTCAAAACAAATATCAACTTCAACTTGGATCCGAAAAAAATTCTAGCTTTAGCAATTATTAAGTTTAGACATTAAAAATATTGATAACTAAAATACTCAATTTATGGTTCATTATTGCCATTCCAAACAATTATATAAATTACAAATATTTAAATGAAAATAATTAGAGCTGGGCCAATGCTGATAACCAATCCGATTTATTGGCTGATATTGCCACAATCGGCCTAGGATAACCGATTTTTTTATCATGCAAATATTTTATACCAATAATTCAAAGTCTACAGATATATTTTAAATTCTCACATTATTGAAATATAATTCATAGTTCAAACAATAATATTTAAATACAGTTTTTTTGCATGTAAACACAAATTCTTTAATTCTGCGTTAGATATTTTATTTTATAATAAACAGCAAAACCAATATTCTAAATAACATAAACTATTCAATTTTATTTACCTCAAGGCTTATTTCAAATTATGAAATACTTGATAAATATATATTTGGAAGAAGGTTTAGGAAAGGTGGATTGAAACATATAAAAGGGGGACGAACACAATATGGCCTTTACAATGGAAAGAAGAACACAGTTCACACTTTACACTGCTGCCAATGGACAAAGAGGTAATGGTTGCCTCTTAAAGAAAATTGATCGTCACCGCCCGATCCCCCTTTTATATGTTTCTATCCACCTTTCCTATACCTTCTTCCAAATATAATACAATTACCTCATAAAGCGAAAATAGGTTTTCCTTCATGATAAGTATATAGTGATAAAAAGTTTTTCAAGTAACAAAACTAAACATTCTCAAAAACAATATTAGGTGGGCCAGTATGATATTATTTGTTGTGGATTTATAAACAACTAAAAATACATCATATTATGGCTATAAGTTGTTACTTCGACTCCGAACACACCTACAGGATCAAGAACACAAGCATTGGGACAATGCTCTACCACAAATCCTATTCACTCTCCGCAACCGGGAGAACGACACCACGGGAACCAGCCCTAGTGAATTACTGCTGGGACGAAACTTGCCTAGACTAGGGGACTGGACAGCTCCCGGATGATGTGACAAGGACTCCGAGGTTTCAAATGATGCCGAGCCACCATGAGGACTCTGGCTCAGATAATCCTGAGAACAAGCAAGGATCCACTAAAAGAAGTACCAAGAAGGCTACCTGAAATGAAGACAACCAAACCCAGGAGAGCCCCTGACACCAGGAACCAGGATATTGCTCTGAACGCACCCCCTGTCAGATGTCGCTAAGCGAATCCACGCCAGGTTGTCCCAGATGGGCCGAACCCTACGTGGTGCAGTGGACATGTGGCTCACTCCTATATTGGATTCGGGGAATAGATGGCAAACACTGCTGAATAAATCAAAGAACACAGGGACCAGCTACAAGTACGCCCCAACCTTACCTAGAGAGGACGATCGTTCACAGCAGGTCTGAACTACTCGACGATCTGTCTCCCGACTGTGCACTTACTTAGCCATCGAGGCAGATAACCAACGCTAGGAAGCACTAGCCAATGGACCTCGCTGATGACACTCTCCCAAGACCAGCACACAGACCCCTCGTAAAGGCAGGCGCGAACCACTGGAGTCAAGTCCACTACACCCTTAAGAGATGGCGCTGATCAAATAAACACGACATAGGGTCACACAGCTCGATTCCAGCATTTATTTCATGTTCAAAAGAAAGAACATGAAGTGAAACCTAGAGAAATAAGTTCCTTTTATATTTAGCATTACATTAAATTGATATTATAAACCAACAAAGCTTTAATTCTGCTTGGATTACGCTGTTCCTGGTGAGTCCCATATAAACTTTTCCATTCCTGGGGAACGTGCCATTTCTGGCTGCTTCCCTCACTTTCTAGTTCCTACTCTTTCATTACAGGGTTGCACCGTCCCTGAGTGTTCGACTTACTTCATCCTGCCCACTCCCTCTTTCTCCTCCCTCACCCCACACTCCGGCATGCTCAAATCCAAGAAGAGAGGGACCCGAGCCGGCAAACACATTAAGGCCAACAACAAACCCTCCTCTCTTTCTGTACAATCCTACAATTTAGGGGAGAATTATCTTTTCCCTCCTCCCATCAGTTCACACTGCCTATCGACCTGACTACTCTCGCCCCCCATCCCCTATCATTCTCAGCCCCTCGCAAGTAGGAACTCCCCCATTCAGTCCCATCTGACCCACGGAAACCCAGTTCTCAACACTCACAGCCCACTAGCCGGCAGCCCCTCTAGTCCTCCCTCCGATCCACTAGCCATGATCCCACATCCAAAGCCTCATTCCTAGACTGGGAAAAATCCATTTGGGATTTTGCCTCCATCTTAAGACAAGAATCAATGGACCTATAACCAGACTACACAGATGCCACACAAACAATAGAACCGAGACAAAGTAATGTATTAATTGAATACAAGTTGTATACCAACCTAATATGAAATATTACCTACATCCTTAAGTACAAGCCAAGGCTCGCGCATGATTAAGTATTTTGCTTTATATTTAAATAATTTTTATTTTGAATTTGAGTTATTTATATTTTATTTACCCCCTATTTTATACGTTTGCCTAATTAACTAAATTATACTTTATTTATGTAACTGTAACTTATTCACACAGCTATAACAACGAATGATTCTAAGACAACACATCATTATTGTAGTATTGTGTACTCTAAGGGATAGAGCTGCACATAGCTTTGTCCAGTAATCATGTGTTTTTCTTTTCTTCATCGTGCGTGATGTCGGCTGCATGCTAATTACTGAGTGCTCCAATATCTGCTCAATCGATCGCTCACTGAGCGCTCCTCGAGATCAGTTCTTAGAGCGTATTCAAGCATAATGTCGACGTGCCAATTTACCGCTGTTGTAAATAGTGGTTTAGTTATTCTGTCATTTATCTGAGAGTTAATATATTGATCATTTAATTGAGAATCACAAATATAACAACCAGCAAAGACAAAACTTCCCACTATCTGAGAATATTTTTATTTGCACTTCAATAAAAGAAATACCTTGAAAGGCCTTTCTTGTAGGGATCTGCGCGTACTCGTATTTCGATCTCGATCTCGAGCTTAAGCAACAAGCTCGAGATCGAGTTTGAAAGTTTTGTAGGCTTGTCATTTTTGAGCTTCTATTTCATGTACTCAATACATTTTTAAAACACAATAGTAAGCATAGTCTATTTAATTGCGATAATATCAGCATTTTCACTTATTAATCATACGGTCATTTTCACCTATTAATCATACGGTTACTTAACAAATTGTTAAAAATTAATTTCAATTTTCACATTAATAATGTAATAGAGCTTTAAAACCACTTACGACCGGTAAATTTATTTAATATTGTTGTCCATTTTGAATTATACTCAATTGAAGTTGTTCACTTGTATTGCCATGACAAAGCAATGAAAATAAAAATAGCTAAGAAGATTACTGAATAATTGAATGATTCTTTTTACTATTTTTACCTGGTCCCTTTCTAAAATAATAATTTATGTTAAATTAAATATCATTTAGTCATAGTATTATTAAACTAAATATTTTCAAACTTAATATATTTAGAACTTGTATTAATTAATACGTTTAGCTACAAAACTAGCTCTACTTTAGTAACTATTTAGTTATAGAATTATGTTAGTTAACCTGTTTAAAATCAATGTTGATTTTTTTTTGAATACATTTTTTACCAAACTTATTTATATTAAAAAAGCATTTACTATTTCATATTGTTTGCTAGAAATATTATTTTTAATATGGAAGTATGAGTATCAACTTTTGTAAGCATTAAGAATTAAATTGATGTACATTTCTCAATAAAATAATCTCTAACGAGAGCCCGTTGTTCTTTCCAGTCTACAAACTATTAGCATCAAAACAACAACAAAAAAAACACGATAAAAAGTGGACTGTAATAAACATAACACTGTGATAAATGCTTACTTTTACTAAATGAGGTTCCCTGACAATGGAGGTTTACCTTGTGGGTTGGCATAGGAAGGAATAGGGAACAAGGCGTTATTTCCTCGGCATTTCTCGAACCTTTGTTGTGGTTTTAGATCAAAGAGGCCCCTTTAGGGCCTGAAGCACCAACTCACATAAACAATGATTTATAAAGCAAAAGATGTAATCGTCATAGCAGACAATCGACACGTACAGAGTCCCACGCAGAACTAACTCTCGTAAAGCAAATGACCTTCCCTCCGCCTTCCTTTCCACTTTCAAAAAAAGGAGGGAAAAACTCAAAAATGGCAGGAATCAAAGAACAAAGAACAACTAACACATACAAACCAATTAAAATAGGGAACTAAGTCAAAATGAACTAGGTTAAACAAACTATTACACAAAGGCTAATTTACAATATTAAATATATACAGTTCAGAGATTGAACACCCATAAAATGTGCATGTTCAACCTGCGCATAGAGGAATGGAAATGGAACAGAAGACGATGCACGATTGCACTAAGGAATAATAAACGAAATACGAAACACTTAAAATTTCTAATTGTTTATGATTCTTATGTTTTCGTCTACGCTAAATTAAGTTACTGAAGCATATTTTGTGGAAATATTAGTGTATTAAAAATCAATTATATTGACTTTTAATCTAGACAGTATATAGAAACCCTCTCCAATAATGTAAAGTGATGGTGAAGGAAGCCAACCTGAAAGGATAGTTGGGTTTGGCCTAGATATAAACAAATTCTTTATTTTTTTTCTACACTTTTACACTTCCCACTTTTTCAAACTTCCACAATTGCACATTGTTTTGAATTTTCGGAAATATTGATTTTTTATATGAAAAGACATTGATGAAAAAGTAATATTCCCAAAAATTCAAACTAATGTGCAACTGTGGAAATTTTAAAGAAGTGGAAAGTTTAAAAGTTTAAGAAAACATGAAGAGAGAAGTGTGTTCTTATTTAGGCCTAACCTAACTATCATTTCAGGTTGGCTTCCTTCACTATTACTTACTTTATATCATTGTACAGTGTTCTACACTGTCTTGTTATACATTTCCAAACCATAATTTAATTATTCATTTTATTAACTTTATTTTATAATTGTTAGCGTAGTTTTAATGTCCCTAAATCATTATTATTAGCACCCCGTCTTACTACTCGTTTGGGCTATATGCACTTATGCTAATGTGTAATGCTCGGGTGATTGTGAGATGAAATGGAGGACCTACAGTTTAACGTGGGATCCAAACCATGGTGGAGGCCTCTGGCATTCAATGTCCTTAAAGAAATGACTATTGAAATCATTTTAATTTGGTTTTTTGTTAGAGGGTTTTTCTTTTTTAAATTGTGTTTTATAAGTGTTATTCTAATTTAAAAACCAAAATAGTATTAACTATTTATAAAAATGAGTGTCATTCATATTTTAAGAACATGGGTTTTAATATATTTCTAAACATTTTAAAATCATGAATAGGCCTATACTCGAACTTGAGAACTTTTAGAAATACTTGAATTGAAAAACCCAAGCTTGCAGACGCATACTTTCTTGGCATTTTTTTCTGTTTTGGTAAACCTGGTAATTATGTCATAGCGCCCCCCCCCCCTCCCAATATTTTTAAAGCCAACTTTAATTATTGTTAGTTAATCTCTTTTGTAGAAAAGTCTTCTTCTTTGTTACTTAGCAAACTTGCTGGCTGGGATGGGGAGGGGGTTATTTTACTACTTGTAGAGAGAGAAATAAGTTGGGAGGTGTGACTTATTGTGCTCTGTCTATCAAAAGTTATTTGTTAGGTTCAGCAAGTGAAAGAGCTTGAAATATTTAGAGAAGAACAGAGATATATTATACTATCTTTTGGGGTGTGGAAAGGAGAGAAAGGGAGGAAAGGAAGTGGCTTGCCAAGGTCAACCAATTATGAGAGATCAGCATGTTTGTTGTTAGTGAGCCAGACAAGGAGTAGATTATAAAGGGTGTCAAACCTAAAGAGAACATTTAAGATGTTTCAAACCCAGATAATATTTTGCAGTTTCATGCTTAGAGCAAATTGAAAAAGTGCCAAACATCATGTTTTCTAATATTTTTTTGAACTATGCAAATAAATATCAAACACCATTTTAAAACGAAATTAACTAATAAAAAAAATTTCCATCAAAATGTAATAGGTGACCTGGTGGTCTAGCGGTAAGGTGTCACACTTCTGTGCTGGCGGCTGGGGTTCAATCCTCGGTCCTGACACAGATTTATCTGATTACCAAACCCTTCCTTCACCTCTGAGAAGAAGTGTAATAATCACAACTTGTGAATGTGTGGAATGTCAGGCCTCCACCGTGGTTCGGATCACACGTTAAACTGTAGGTCCTCCATTTCATCTCACAATCACCCTACCATTACACATTAGCGTAAGTGTGTATAACCCGAACGGGTAGTAAGACGCGGTGCTAATAATAATAAAATGTAATAGAATTAACTATTTTATTAATTGTATTCTTTGATATTAATTCAAAATATTGTTTTTTGATTTGGTAAAAACTGCTATTCGCGCACACTGCTATTTATTTTACTATGTTATTTTTTACTGTTTTTATTTTTAGCACCGCGTCTTATTACTTGTTCCGGTTATACACCTTTGCACTAGTTACTCTAGTGTGTTAAGATTTTTTTTTATTCAGTGTTTACAGGCCCGGTATCTCACAAACTTTACATCTGGGCCGTTTTTCCACATAATTTGCACTTTCTTTATACAATTACAATATGAATTTCCTTTTAAACATTACAACACAAATTTTGGCTCTTAATTTAATTGAAATTCAACTACCCCTAGTTCTATTTGGTCTACCCCAGGTATATTACACCTCTGGTACCCTCACCCGCTGGGCCCTCCACACTCACTTAAAAAAAACCAAAACCATCCCCTTTTAATGATTTCACCAACAGAATGAACGGTTTCCTAAACTTAATATTATTAACTAATGTTGATTTACTATTTGAATTTCATTTTTTTATTTTAACCTAACTTTTATTATGGCTGGAGTCCTGCAAACATTAAAAAAAACAATGTAGCATAAAAATACTACTTGCCTACACTGACTCTCTGAATGCTCTGTCAGTTTATGTTTTTCTTGCCCATCTGTTTGCTCTCGAGCTGTCCTTTTCTATTTTTATCATTCACTCCCGAGTTCGCCAAGTGCCCAGCAGAGGTGGGCATCCCCATATCCACCACCTGGGGAGGCGACCTATTGGAGTTGGTGCTCCACCTTCTTTCTAGCCGCCACACTTCTGTTTTCACCCTTCCTTCCACCCTTGCCAGTTGAACTTCCTAATCTATCCTCTACCTTGTTCCGCTCGTCCCTAATTTAGCTATTTTCACTACTAAACTAAGCTAAACTTATCTAACTCAACTATTCTATTCCCATTCCTGCCGGGAACTCCATCACCTCAATGGTACCAGAGGGCTGCAGGGCAACCGCCTTTCTCCATCTTGACTCTGAGGGCCCATCAACCACAATCCACCTCTCTTGATTCCAAGGTGGTGTGTCAAATGGTGCAGGGAACCCCTCAGACTTCATATTTACTCCACTAACTTTTGTTCATACGACTTTGAAAACTGTCTTTTGGATCATAAGGGGATCCCCTGTGTTCCTCACACTCAGTCGTACTGGAATCCAGTTCCCAGGGCTTGTGCTTGCTCCTCCTGGCACCTGAATTTTTACCTCTGCAAGGATTGTTACAGCTTATCCCCCTTTAACAATCCTTTTTCTCTACTCACTCCCTGCCGAGACTACACTAGTGTCTGTGTCAGTCTCGCCCTCCATGTCGCTCTCATCTTCTTTGTCATTGTCACTGTCAATGTCTGGTATTATTTGTTCCTGTGGTTCTTCGAGTCTATCTATGTAGGCAGTCTTTGCTCTATCTGATGCTTCCAATGCAATCTGGTCTAAGAATTTCCAATAGATTGGGTCCCTCAGTACTTCACCTACTAATCTTCCCTGGATCTCTCTCTGGTAGTTCCTCCTTGCTTCTAGTGTAAGGACACACTCAAGCACCACATGTTCAGGGGTTCCCTCCTCACCACATTGGCAATTCCCCGACTCTATTAATCCCAGCTTCCTTAGAGATGCCGGGTACGGTCCCTTCCCCGTGATGAAGTGGACAAGACCCCAAGATTGCTGGAGGTGTTTATTTTCTAGTCTCTCAACCACATTAAGGAACAATCGATAAGTGCTCCTACCTGTCCCACTTCTCTCCCAGCGTCTCTGCCACTTCTCCAACAGGGCTATTTCTGCCTCTCCAGATGTTGCCACATCGGGTATAGTGAGGAGTCTCACCTTCTCCATGTTTCTCTTTTTTTTTATCCAGTACGTGTTAGGAATGAGGAATATTGAATTTAGAGGAGTACCTTCATTTTGAGTGGATAGAGTAAGAAACCATTTAGGAAAAACCACCCTTAGTACACCCGGCCAAGATCAAACTAAATATCCCCGTCATCGGCAGTCTAGTCTATGCCTTAGACCATGCAGCCATCAAAGCTGGATATAATATTATAGCTTTAACAAGTATTATCATTATAGTTTAGAAATCTGTGAATTTTAAATCTAAGATTATTTATTATAAAGAGTAATTTTAAAGTTTCCTGTTCCTGTCTCGAATACCAATATTTTTACTCGGTTCTCGTCCCGAAATAAAAAAAAAGTCATTCCCGTCCATCCTTAATGATTATTACATCTTACTACTTGTTTGGGCTATACACACTTACACTAATGTGTAATGATAGGCTGATTGGAAGATGAAATGAAGGACCTACAGTTTAACGTGGAATCTGAACCACGATGGAGGCCTGGCATTCCACAATTTCACAAGTTGTGATTAATACACGTCTTGTCAGAGGTGAAGGAAGGGTTTGGCAATCAGATAAATTTGTGCCGGGACTGAGGATTGAACTTCGGACCTCCAGCACAGAAATCTGACACCATACCCCTAGACCGCCAGCTCATCAGGTGGCCTAATTAATTTGAAAACAAAATAGGTGTATTTTAAAATTGTGTTAATGATATTTATTGTGTTATTTCTTGATTTATTTTTCATTTAGGGGCCTAATTGATATTCAGATTTGTTATTTATGATTTTGAATGTTCTTGTTTAATATAATATGGCCAAAATATTTTCTTATGTAAAGGTGGTCTTAATTTAAAAACAAACTAGGTGTATTCTCCTTATATGTACAATATTAAGTTTGTGCTTTTTCTATATATATTTTTTTTGTATTGATATTTTATTTATTTGTAATAATGTACATTCTTGTTTATTATGACAGTACAGTAGGCCTAACAATAAAATTAAGTATATCCAACCAAAGTTTAATTTAAACATTTATTCATCAAACCTACTTCTATCATGAAAAGTATAAAAGTGGAAAAATCAGATAATTCTTATTTTTGAGTATTGTTACTGTACACTTTTGAAATATTGCAAAAAAACTAAATCGGCATCGAATTCCAGCAATATTGGCAACAATATCTGTGAAAGGGCTTATCGGCCCAGCTCTAGAAATAATCTGAATATATTGAATTGCTTGTTCTGATAATAACTTGATTTATCAGAATAAAACAAAATATTGTGAATAATCTTGCAATAAAACATTTGTCAACTAATTTTAATGCATAAAGTTATACAAATAACTAAAATATAAAATTGTCAATCAAATACAACTCGGTAGACACCCTGTACTATTACAACTCTGTAGACACCCTGTACTATTACAACTCGGTAGACACCCTGTACTATTACAACTCGGTAGACACCCTGTACTATTACAACTCGGTAGAAAACCCTGTACTATTACAACTCGGTAGACACCCTGTACTATTACAACTCGGTAGACGCCCTGCACTATTACAACTCATTAGACGCCTTGTACTATTACAACTCGGTAGACACCCTGCACTATTACAACTCGGTAGATGCCTTGTACTATTACAACTCGGTAGACGCCCTGTACTATTACAACTCGGTAGACGCCCTGCACTATTACAACTCGGTAGATGCCTTGTACTATTACAGCTCAGTAGGTAACCTGTAATATTAAAACTCTTGACATCCTGTTCTATTATATGATGGTAGACATACTGTACTATTACAACTCGGTAGACACCCTGTACTATTACAACTCGGTAGACAGCCTGTACTATTACAACTCGGTAGACAGCCTGTACTATTACAACTCGGTAGACAGCCTGTACTATTACAACTCGGTAGACATCCTGTACTATTACAACTCGGTAGACACCCTGTACTATTAAAACTCGGTAGACACCCTGCACTATTATAACTCGGTAGACAGCCTGTACTATTACAACTCGGTAGATACCCTGTACTATTACAACTCGGTAGACACCCTGTACTATTACAACTCGGTAGACGCCCTGCACTATTACAACTCGGTAGACGCCCTGCACTATTACAACTCGGTAGATGCCTTGTACTATTACAGCTCAGTAGGTAACCTGTAATATTAAAACTGTTGACATCCTGTTCTATTATATGATGGTAGACATACTGTACTATTACAACTTGGTAGACACACTGCACTCTTACAACTCTTTTGGCACCCTGTACTATTATAAATGCTCTAAGTCTATTTAAAGGTCATTTGAGTGTTGTATCTTTGACCTTGTTCAGGATGAAGCTGCGCTGGCCAGCAAGGAGAGTGAGCTTCGCAAGGTTCAAGGTCTGTTTGATAAACTGAAATCAGCTCAGGAGGAGGATAAGGTTGCCCTGGAGGCCGCTCAGCGCAAGTTTCAAGCGGTCAGCTCTGGCCTGCTCTCAGCGGACGATGGCACAAACGCGACACTAGAGGACCAGCTCATGAGTAAGTGTACTAAGTAAGAGGTGCTCATCACTTCAGGTTGAGTAAAGCTTGATTCACACGATCACTGAAAATAGAGAGAGAATATATTTGAGTGTTGTATGTTGATCCGATGCTTTGCAACACCAACTATAAATAGCTGATTCATGAGATATTTTATTTTCTAGGGGATTGACAGATCCTTAAGAATATGATCACAATGGATGTTTTCTAGGGATCTGCAAGCTCAAGTTATTTTGATTTATTTCAATCTCGAGCTAGTTTCTCATAAAGCTTTCAAGTATCGAGCCGAGTTGAGCTTGGGTAGAATATATTTAATCACATTTTAAATTTTAGTGAGGGGAAAATATAATATATTTGGTTGAATAAATATAAAGTTTTAAAACTTAATCATGTAAATTTAAAAACCATGTTAAAATTATTTTAATTTATAATTTATATTAAAAAAAGTTTTAAAATTGCTTTGTTTTAAATAATAATAAATGATAGGATTAAATTGTAAATATACTGTGAGGAAAAACAAAAAATTCTCATGATTAATTAATTAATACATTTCCAAGCTATTAGGCACTAATTCATTTTTTTATCATAATTAATTTTAATGTTTATAATTACAGTTTAAAAAAATCATTTGTGAAAATAGGTTTGAATGTGCAGATTTAGTAATGTTTATATGTAAACATCACCCCTTCACCCCTTTTTTCAATCACCTACCTGCCTGGAGCACTTGGTGCTAACCTACCAAAGAGACAAGTTGGAGCATTTATGATTTTAAGATGTACATAGAACATTTTTGCATTAAGCTGTACTTGCTATTGTCTTGTAATAAGACTATTTGTGTTCATACCCTCCTCCACTCAGTAACCAATTTATTAATTGTGACCTTGACTTTCCAATGACCAACTTTGTTGGGTTCTTCTCACACTGTACCCTCCACTCCTTACCCCATTACTCTCTAACTGTTAATTATTTCAACAAACTACATTCCCAACAAGTAGACAGAAAAGTAAACAATTAGTTATTCAATGCCAGAGACAAGGCAAAGAAAAACCTTTTTCAAAAAGCTTTAAATTGCAAATCTATTTTTTAGCACCTCCTTACTACTCAGTACTCGCGTCTTACTACCCATTCGGGTTATATGATTCGTCTATTGGTTGATCCTGATCGAGTAACTATTTTAAGCTCAGCTTTATACACTAAAGTAATTTAGAAAATGGTTTATTGCAGAATTATAGAATAATATTTCATTTTAATAAGATAAATCAAAATATTATTACCACATACAATTCAATTACCATTGGCCTGAATATAATAGGCCTCGCACATAATATGACCCTAAAATTAGGAATATAGTAGGGCCTCGCACATAATATGACCTAAAAATTAGGAATATAGTAGGGCCTCGCACATAATATGACCCTAAAATTAGGAATATAGTAGGGGCTCGCACATAATATGACCCTAAAATTAGGAATATAGTAGGGCCTCACACATAATATGACTCTAAAATTAGGAATATAGTAGGGCCTCGCACATAATATGACTCTAAAATTAGGAATATAGTAGGGCCTCGCACATAATATGACCCTAAAATTAGGAATATAGTAGGGCCTCACACATAATATGACTCTAAAATTAGGAATATAGTAGGGCCTCGCACATAATATGACTCTAAAATTAGTAATATAGTAGGGCCTCGCACATAATATGACCTAAAAATTAGGAATATAGTAGGGCCTCGCACATAATATGACTCTAAAATTAGGAATATAGTAGGGCCTCACACATAATATGACCCTAAAATTGGGAATATAGTAGGGCCTCGCACATAATATGACTCTAAAATTAGTAATATAGTAGGGCCTCGCACATAATATGACTCTAAAATTAGGAATATAGTAGGGCCTCACACATAATATGACTGTAAAATTAGGAATATAGTAGGGCCTCGCACATAATATGACCCTAAAATTAGGAATATAGTAGGGCCTCACACATAATGACTCTAAAATTAGGAATATAGTAGGGCCTCGCACATAATATGACTCTAAAATTAGGAATATAGTAGGGCCTCGCACATAATATAGACTCTAAAATTAGGAATATAGTAGGGCCTCACACATAATATGACCTTAAAATTAGGAATATAGTAGGGCCTCGCACATAATATGACTCTAAAATTAGGAATATAGTAGGGCCTCACATATAATATGACCTAAAAATCAGGAATATAGTAGGGCCTCGCACATAATATGACTCTAAAATTAGGAAGATAGTAGGGCCTCACACATAATATGATTCTAAAATTAGGAATATAGTAGGGCCTCACACATAATATGATTCTAAAATTAGGAATATAGTAGGGCCTCACACATAATATGACTCTAAAATTAGGAATATAGTAGGGCCTCGCACATAATATGACTCTAAAATTAGGAATATAGTAGGGCCTCGCACATAATATGACCCTAAAATTAGGAATATAGTAGGGCCTCACACATAATATGACTCTAAAATTAGGAATATAGTAGGGCCTCGCACGGAATATGACCTAAAAATTAGGAATATATTAAGGCCTCACACATAATATGACCCTAAAATTAGGAATATAGTAGGCTGCACATAATATGACTCTAAAATTAGGAATATAGTAGGGCCTTGTACATAATATGACCCTAAAATTTAGGAAAATATAAACATACATGAACAATAGAAAGTCTCAAACATACCTCAAGGTAAAATCTTAGCAAATTTGACACAATTTTATTCTGCTCTCTGACAGGGGTGGATTGTTAATTTTTAAGTGGCCCGGAGCTACAAATGTGATGGCTCGCAACATACATCCATAATAAACATTGAAGCTATGTTTCATTGTGAGATGAAATTTAATCACACGGAAATTTCAGCCACATTATTGATGATTATGTCGCTATTCAGTCCATTTTTAGCTCCAGTTTCTACTGACATGAGAAAAATGCTTCTAAATTGTTTACAATAGCTGGAAGTCTGTTTTATTAAACATATCTTTAAGTTAAAATAATCCTCCACCTGATACTTGTGTATATTACAAATATAGTAAAGGTCATTACTCAATAAACAAATGATTTTATGTTTGCCTTAAGAAATTGTTTATAAACAAAACCAAGAAACAAAAAAAAACTTGATGGTTCGACATTTAATATCGTATATATTTACAAATGATGTGTTCTGGACACCCTCAGACTTAACTCACTAGAACTTTTGATTACAATCTAGTAAAAACAATTATTTAGAGTTGAATGGATATTTTTACAGTATTTGCGGCTGCCCGAATTAAACCGGCCCACCGGTATGTCTCCCAGTCCACCTCTCCCCCGTGAATGCTTGATGCTCAGGCACTCCTATACATTAGTCGTATATCAGTCTCAGACACACCAAACGTGATAGCAGCCTGCATGTTATTTGTTTGCTGTTAAGTTAAAATTCATATTTTAGCTTTTTTTAGTTTATGAGGAGCATGCAAGCTGTCACCAGACAAGATAGGGTCATGAATGAAGATGTATGATCTAGAGTTGATGTACAGGGGATAGTTGAGGAAGCTAGAATGAGATGGTATGGACACGTAATGAGGATGGAGGGGGAGAGGATTCCAAGGGGATTAATGGATATGAAGTATGTAGGGAAGAGACCATAAGGGAGACCAAGGAAGAGATGGGAGGAACAGATAGCAGCAAGTGTGCAATTGAGAGGGTCAGAGTGGGAGAGTGATGGAAGGACAAAGGGAGATGGAGGCATTTTACCAAAGAGACCCGGCCACAGGCTGGAAACAGTTCATGATGATAAAGATGATCTTAGCTCCTTAAAACTTGCTTGTTTACTTGAAACACCAAGGAAGTCTTCTTTTCATCACTATCACTCACTTGCAGATCTGCAATGGTTGATTTTTTGAATGGATTCTGCTTCCAGTTCTAACATTCTACAAAATTGAATTATGTAGGAATCTACTTTAATTTCCGTGAAAAATTTTAAGCTGCACATAAAATACAAGTACAATTTAAAACATATTTTTAGGATAAAAACATAGCACTATATTTGGGCCAATGATTTGTTCATGTGAATATTACTTTGTAATGACAGGTGACCTGGTGGTCTAGGGGTAAGGTGTCAGACTTCTATGCTGGCGGCCGGGGTTCAATCCTCGGTCCCGGCATAGATTTATCTGATTACCAAACCCTTCCTTCACCTCTGACAAGACGTGTATTAATCACAACTTGTGAGTGTTTGTAATGCCAGGCCTCCACCGTGGTTCGGATTCCACGTTAAGCTGTAGGTCCTCCATTTCATCTCACAATCACCCTACCATTACACATTAGCGTAAGTGTGTATAACCCGAACGGGTAGTAAGACGCGGTGCTAATAATAATAATAATAATAATAATACTCTGTAATGTACATAAGAGTAGATCAATGGCCTCAAGAGCTGGGCAAGCAGCTTTGGATATTGGGTCAAGGTTTAAAATGTACCAAGGCTTTTTATTTTTATATTTGGACTTCAAATTATTATTTAGATGATTTTAGTGGCTTAGAATATATTTAATTATCATGGTGAATACATAAAATTATGCTTAGTTAAAATGAATATGGCACAGACGGTAATATATTTAAAAAAAACACTTGAATAGTGTGAATCAGTCTGAAATTTGATCTTTTTTTTGTATCATTGGATCTTAACTATCTTTAGAGATTCGAATGACCCAACCATAGTTTTTTGTTATTGCTCGAAGAGAGGTGAGTATTTAGACTTGTTGTTGCTCTCTTTAGATGCCAAGCAAGCTGTGGCGCAAGCTCAGACCGAGAAGAAGCAGGCGGAGATGCAGTTGGCACCGTGTCAAAAGGAGCTCCGGGAGAAAGAGCAGGAGATGAAGAAGACTTCCAGCAACTACGAGGGGGATCGTCAGAAACTGGAGAACATGGAGAGGGAGCTAAAGACACTGGAGGTGAGCTCATTTCCTTCTTGCGAGTTTCATCACTACATGTTAGAGTTGTGCGTACACATATGTACAGTTGGGTTGAATCACTGTTTCACAAATTCAAACCTTCGAACTATCTTCGAATCTGAATCTTGAAGAATATTAGCATCATAAGAGGAAATATAAATTTTATTTACAACCATTACTGTTTCCAGCCTGTGGCCTGGGTCAGTTTTTTACTCGTGTCATATATTTTACACTACTGGCTTGTTAGGCCAGTCTTAGTTCTATATGCCTTATAATCTATCTTAAGACTAGGACAGGCACAACATCCAGTTTCCGGCCGTTAACTTATCGATGGGAAAGGGTAAACCCATATTTTCGGCCATGCCTGGAATCGAACTCGGGACCCTTAACTCAGTAGACAGACACTCTACCAACTGAGCTAAGGTGTCGGACTTGGAAATATAAATATAATAGAATAATATTAAAATTCGCATTTGTGGTAACACGAATTTTTATGCGAATTTTAAGTTTTTCCCTGAATAAACACAATTTCTTTGTAACTTGACAAATACCACGTCATACAATACCATTTTCAACATGGTAACACTTGTGATAGCGCTATATCAGGGTTGCAGTTTGTACGGATAGTATTGGTTTTTGCACATTTGAAAGGTATAAAATGAATCACTGGATATATGAATATTTTAATGGATATTTGGGCTTTTTTTTAGGTAAACATTAAAAATAATGATTTATGCTTTTACACATTACGATAGTTAAACTTTTATAGATAAATTCTTTGTTTTCAACTTTTAAAAGGTTTCACTTTAAGCCCAAGCAAGGCCATTATATATAGACCTTACTTCAGGCAGTCATGTTTGGTCCAAACATGAATTGACAATCGATTAATTCTATATTGTTATTTGTAAAACTCAAAGGTAAAGATATTGGGATATCAAGTTTGACATTACAAAGAGTGAAATGTTTTGTGAGTAATTATATTTGATTTTTTTTTCAACATGTTAATAAATAGTACTATTAGCATAATACAATAGCACCACTTTGATTAATGGAGCCATTTATTTACGGTATGGAAATAAAATTAAACATGAATGTGTGCTCACAATAATATGCTAATAACCTAATGTTGGTATATAAATGGTTGTGTATCCAGAAGCAATGCTACTGATATCTAGACTTGAATCCTAATTCTTTTTAATGAATACTAATTTGAATTGTACTTATGTAAATAATATCACTTTCAGCCTAAAATAACATTGCTTTTTGAGAAAAACAACACTTTTCCCCTTTAACCCTTTTGCACTCAGCATATTTTCACGATTCCATTGTAAAACACCCAGGCCAATTCTTACATATCTACTTGTGTATTTGTGAACTCCTGCCATAAAAAAACTTCAACCTTTATACACTAAAAAATTTACACTTATGCTCTAAAGATGTTAGAATTAGAAAAAAAAAAGTGATCAATTATTATACAATAGATGAGTCGTAAAAAATTCTTAAAATCGGAAAATTTGGAAATTTTAACTAAAATTAAAACCTTAGAGGTGGAAAAATCAATTGAATATTTGCCTTTTGTCTTAATCACTCCTCCTGAAATAAAAATAATATATTTCTGTAAAATCGGATATAGGTGGTGTCTGTAGTGTTTTTAGTTTCTAAACTACATCAATTTTAGTAAAATTGTGTATAGGCCTACATACTTTTGGAGTCAGCACCTTTGTTTTGGAAAACACGCTACATACAGGAAATAAATAATAAATAAATCAGTCACTTTCAGGCATAAATTCACTATCATTATCCATAGTATAAAAATAATCTAAAATGTCAGTCATCTAACCTAGAACTTGGACCCTCCATTGCTTAGGCCTATATAACTTATAATAAAAAATTCTATGAAGGAAACAAAATAAAACAAAAAAGAATAAGTAAACTTAGGTAAGAAATCAAATAGCAACTGCAAACACTCAAATCAAAATAAAATAAAGAAAACATGGGAGTCAAAACATATTCATGCCACACTGTAAACAACTGGGAATAACATAATTAATTTGTGCAAAAAAAAATAGATTTTTGTTGACATTACAGTTCTTTCTGTTGGGGAAAATATGAACTAATCTTAATATTTAGGGTAAAGACTTATAGTGCCATCTAGTAACATTTATTATACTAACAGACAAGATTCAGCTGAGCGTTTAAATGTTAAATAACCTCGCCTTTTGGATGTCTTACTTTCAATCCATTTATTTTAACATTCATACATTCATTTAAATCTTATATTACTGGTCTGGGGCATGGTTGTTGAGTTCATCCTCTAATCATAACTGGCTCTGAATCACCATTAATCAGTAGGTATTTAAGTTCTAAAACAAATTTCACTTGAAAAATATTTTAACTTATTGATTTATTTTTAAGGCTTTGAGTCTCGAATTATAAATGTTATCAAATCCTTGATTCTTGAATGCCTTAAGGATTCAAGGGTTCCATCCCTACGCATATGGACTTGTTGCGATAATATTGTAACAAGATTAGAGTCTAACAGCGTGTTCTCGTTGTTGGCCCTTGTGGCTGCGCTCCTTGTTCTCTCTGTCTCCCTCCTTGTCTAGCAGGTAGGCAGTGACCTTCTCGCTTGACTGGGGGATTATAAGGGCCGAGGGGGTGTGGGGGGAGGACGGAGACTCGTCTGGATCCTTTTTATTCTAGAAGTGGAGGATTCCAGACCCTCAGCTCTCACCACCCCTATAAATACATGCTCAGCGGTAGCCTCAGTTCAGTTCTTGGTTCGCGACTGATGAGTCCGGGAGTGGACCGGCGAGTGCCGGAGTAGTGTGTACGGCATGGGAGTGGACCGGCGAGTCCAGTGTTAGTGTGGTGCATGACGGGGTGGTGTGTACGGCACGGGAGTGGACCGGCGAGTCCAATGTTCGTGTGGCGAGTGCCGGAGTGGTGTGTACGGCACGGGCGTGGACCGGCGAGTCCAGTGTTCGTGTGGTGCGTGCCGGGGTGGTGTGTACAGCACGGGAGTAGACCGGCGAGTCCAGTGTTTGTGTGTAGCGGGTCATCGCCGTGTATCGTGCGTGAGACAAGTGACTTTTGTTATTCTTGTAGACTACTGTGTTAATGAACATTTTTGTGACTGTCTTTTAAATATTTGAATAGTTATTAGGTGTTTTATAGTTGTTAATTTGTTTATTCAATTTACTTATATTTTTATGTGTTCTATTAGTTTATTAATTTACAGACTTGATTAAGACTCTTTTTATTTTATTTTATGACTTGTTTAGTTGTAATTAGTTTATGTGTACAGTTAATCGGTGTGTGTACGTAGTGATAATTTTAATAATTAAAACTTTGAATATTCCGTGGGCATTTTCATTCGTGTTTGGTTGGCAGCGTACCCCAATATCCCTAAAAGAACTCGTGGTTCACGCGTTCACGTGTGAACGGCCTGTGACCCTCCCAGGTCACGTGCACCCCACGTTACAATATTAATAACATTATACTACTATAAAGCCACATGGCTGACTCACTCACTGACAATAATATTTACCCACTTACAGATGAGCTAGAAACTTGAGATTTGGCAAACTTATAGCTTCTAGCCTGTAACTGACGGGAAAATTCCAAAAAAGTAAAAATGTTAATTTTCAAATCCCGAAAAAAATTCAAAATGGTGGAGCAACGATGCAGACCTTTCTTTGGAGGTCTTTTGTGGCTAAACGTTGAGACCTATCAAAAACGGCTCTGGAATTACATTAGTTTACATCCACTTGGAAATAAAACTCACCAGGGGTTTGGGGCCGTAGCCCCCAAAGAGCAAAGTGAGTCTTATTATATACTTAAAATAATGTGTTAGGGATAAGGAAGTTTGTGATGATGTGTACCAACAGTTTGCTTAATAGAATGATTAATATAATTTATTCTACTTCAACAAACAAAACAATTTTTTTTATAAATATTACAAGCAAAGTACAATCAAATGTGCTATTTTATATATCTTTATTAATAATCTCGAGTTTGAATATAAATCTTGTAAAAATTTAATCAAACCATATAAAATAAAAATAGTAAGTAACTAAATGTTAACATTTTTTGTCTATATAATAATAATAATAATAATAAACTTATAAATTAGTGGTCTGGGGTCTGGTCGTTTAATTAAAACCTACAATTATGTTGGGACTCAACTACCAAATAGTAGTATTAAAAACCTTTAAATTAATTCAAATTTGAAATTTAAGAGATGTCCCAACCCTGATTAAAATACCATTTTATATTTGTTCCTTTCTTAGTGCCATATCATTCTTGTTAAAAATAAAATGATTTGGAAAATGAATATACTCTATTTAATACAGGAAAATCACAGCAGAAAAAACATTAAATATTACCATTTTAACTGCACATATTTGTATTATTGTTTACGCAAGAAAATCGATTGTTAGGGCCTCCGCAGACGACGGACTATCGTAAGACCTACTAAAAGTTGGATAGTGTCTGAAGAAATAGATATAATAGTTTTAAATGAGGCGTCGCAGACATCTTACAAAAGGTCAAACTGACTAAAAGTAGGAACGAGAATGAAAGACACTCCAGTTTTCTTCTGACCCGATTTTCGGCATAGGGGATAGAACACATTGCTTAGGAGGGGTGAACGTACACTTCCGATTTTTTTGTGGGTTCGTTGAAGTAGTCTGCCAATGGCTGGGTTTACTTATGGTTTGTGATTGGCATTGCAATCATTATGGAAATTGATGCCAGTGTTGTTATAAATGAAGTAGAAAAAAGAGGTCAACTATTCGACACGTCTTATTCACAGTACTATGACAGGAACGTGAAGAAGCTGTGGGAGAAGTGTACGTTCACCCCTCCTAAGCAATGTCAGGATATAATTCCCAACTGGGGGCAACTCAGTTCTGAGGAAAAAACAAAATATGGTAAGTTATTATTATTTTATTCATTTATTGTTTCATTTATGATATTGTATACATAATAATAATAATGATCTGTTAATAGTAAAATTTCTTAAATTGATTATTTATTAAAAATTTGAATGGTATACTATTTATGAGGTAGACTAACAATAAGATTGATTGTACATACATGGTGTACTAGTTGTATTCTTAATCATAGAAAATTTAAAATCTTGCACATTTGTTTTAAACTTTTTCAAATTTTGTTATATTGCCAAGAAACTGACCCCTGTGGAGATATGAAATAATTCGTGAAATATGTTCGCACTTCCAACCCGCTTACACTCTCACTGATACCTACTTCAGTTATGTTTTCAAATGGTGGTTCGTACAGTGTGTTCAAAATTAACTCCATCTCTAGAGCGAACAAATCTGTGAAGGATACACGTTGCTTTTACTATTTCCTTAGCAATATCTACATGTGGAATATTCTCCACTTGTTGGCTAAAATTCCGAAAGCACATCCGACTCTTTGTCTTGCTCTGGAGAGTCGACCATTGAAAATGAGTTTCTGTACTTCTATATTTCGATTAGGATAGGGTCTCATCACATAAGATGATACAAAAAAAGCCTCAACTACAAAAACAAACGGCATCGGTGTTCCATCTTCGTCATATGGAAGTATCTTTTTGGTTGGTAAGAGTATGCTTCCATTTTCAATGCTTTTCGATAAAGTGGAATTTTTGAATACGTTCAAATCACTGAATTTCTCAAATGCACCAATGTCAATATATGTAAAACAGGAATCTGCATCCACAACTGCCAATACTCTCAAAAAGAAAAACATCTTGTAATTGTAGAAAGTAGATCCAGAATGAGGAGGCATTTTCAGGCAAACATGCTTTCCATCTATTGCTCCCAAGCAGTTCGGAAATTGTGTTTCACTATGAAATTTATTTGTGATGCTAAACCACCTTTCTTCCGTAATGGCAGGAAAACAAGTGCTTTGGAAGAAGTTCCAAATTTCTGTACATGTCTCTTTTACTATGCTCTGTATCTTTGATTCACCAATCAAGTAGTGGTAGTGTAATGAGATGAACGAGTCTCCACTGGCCAGGTATCTGTAACATAATGACAAAATAACGTATCTGTAACAAAATCAATTCTGTTAACTTACATTTACCCAAATGTGTAATTCTGGAGAACATACAGTCAATGAGTGTTTACTCCGAGATTCTCGTTAAAAGTACAAAGAACAGAAAGTTTCGTAGAGAGTTTACTAACTTGCATTAGGCATTAGCACATGCCTTGCGGCAATGTACTATTAACAAGAGTCTCAGAGTACACTCTCATTGACTGTGTTAATGGTATATTCTGCAGAATGTGTTCATGAATATAGCCCTTCCGATCAGGTCTAATCGATCGAAACCTGAGTTGAGGGATTCCCATTGCTGCTCAGTTGTGGGCACATTTGTGTGGGGCTAAACACAATGCTCCAATTCACATAATTGTTGATGCCTTTAGTATCGCCATATGCATTTCCGTAAATGTAAGTTATCAAAATTGATTTGGAAATGGTGTTTATTCTTGAGAGGATTTCTCAAAAAATATTGATTCTATAATCTGTAACGTTTGTTTCGAGTAAGAAAATACAGAAGAGATGGAAATTGTTGAGGGATTGCTTTCGGCATGAACTAACAATTCATAAAAACACTCCTTCAGGAAGTGCCGCGAGAAAGAAAAGAAAATACATCTATTTTGACAGACTACCGTTCTTGGAACTGTTCGCCAAAATTTTAGGTATTGAATCATCTATTCCAGGCGAACCTCATCTTCCAGACGACTCTTCTACTCCCGGACCAAATACTACGCCACCAACCCCCGCCAGCTCTACTAAAATTAAGGCAATGGTTGACAAAGATATTCTAGCAGCCCTTCAGATGAGTCACTGTCCCCTGGCAGCGAATATAGTGTTATGTCACGTAAATGAGTTTTTTTTTGGTTCAATTATGTAGTTTTTAATTATCCATTGCTTAATTTAAAACTTTGTCTCGTTTTTAAAGTGGTTCTGATCTTTTGTTCACGCAGTCCTTGATTATGTAAAAATATAAAGTACAAACTATGATATAAGAAAAATATTAGTATAATGTTTTATTATGTACTACATATAAATAAATGAATGAAAATTGAAAAAAAGTTTTTGATTTCACTTACTTCACTGTTACTGATAAGCCTTTCTTCTGGGTGAATGCATTTTCTCATCTGAGTATCTGTGTTTAGCAGGGTATTATGAAGGAGAGATACAAGCTCACCAAACGTTTCTATTGACATACGATAGAAATTGAAAAACATGTCAGGATGTTTCCTGAGGCTACTGTGCAGTATGTAAAATTGACCCTTCAGCAATCGTTGGCTGGTTAGTGGATGAACCCACCACTTTTAATCACAATATTTTTTTCTTTTACCATGTAGGTATAGTGCCACGGTCCGCGATCTCAGAAAATTAACTTCCATTTCCAATGGACACAGTTCACTGTTTTGATAGAAACTGAGGTTGGAACCGGAATCTCGTGTGCATTGAGTCGGTAGGTGTTGACAAAAAGTCTGAGAAATGACATGACATCACTTCCTACTTAGAGTCAGTCGTGTGTGCCTAGTCTTAAAGCTATTTGTTCCTTTTACATGTTCCTGGCTAAGTGTCCTATCATTCCTTACCATTTTTCCCCCTCTCTTTTGAGTTTTTGGTTTCTTCTTTTAGAAAGTTTTGTTGCTTGTTTCACACTCCCTACTGATGAGTTCCGATAGAATGAAACCTTGTTTGGGGAATTTGGCAGTAACGATCGATTTTCTTCAATAGGCAGCCATCACCTCTTTGTCCAATGGCAGCAATGTAAAGTGTGAACTGTGTTTATCTTTTTATTGTAAACACCATATTGTGTTTGTTCCTTCTTTATGTTTTTATCCACCTCTCCTATAACTCCTTCCAAATATAACACAATTACCTCATAAATCAAAAATAGGTTTTCCCTAAAGAGAGAAATTCAAATACAAGTAAATCTCAATTTACTTCTATACTATACTATAATATTGTTATTTAGGTTTAGTGTGTTTTAAATGTGTCTTCTTTTTTTTATGAAAATGGAAAATTTCCTTAAATTCAAGACAATGTGTTACTGTGGAAGCTTGAAGTGGGAAGTGTGAAAATGTAAGACGCTATGAAAGAAGTGTTTTGGCCCCTATCTCTGCTTAAACTAATCATCCTTTCAGGTTGTCTTCTTTTACTATCAATTACGTCACATTATTGTACAGTGTTTCTACATTGTCTTACTATACATCTCCAAGCCATCAGGCACTAATTCATTTAATTATGTATTTACTATTTACTAAACAAATTCATTGTTAAAAGAGATGACTTGGTGTGGAAAGAATTGGCTGCCAGGGGTGCTGTAGTTTATTTACACAAATGTAATCTGTGTATGCATGCATGTGTTTTTCACATTAAGTGGTAGATAATTAATGCTTTGGGGTTTGGTTGTTCAGTTGGTTGTTTTTATCATTTTATTGATCTTAGCCATTTGTAACCGTTACACCGTTATAATAGCTCTAAAAAAATAGGATCTAAGTCTTGAATCCTCGAATTGCCTTGTTAATATGAGAGTCCCATTTTTAGCATATACTGTGTGTGTATGTATATAAATGTGTGTAAATGTGAAGTCGAAGCGAAGCTTGAAACTTCTGAAGAAAAGTCGAAGGCCTATATTAATAATTAATGCATGCAGGCTTACTGATAAGCTTAGTAAATTATCAATAAAGTTTTAATATTTACTTACATCGTGGAGTTGATAAAATTATTTTGAAAATTTTACTTATGCATGTCTTTTTATCTGCTTTTCTTTGATATTAATTATAAATTAAATTCTGTTTTCATTTCCCACTGTCCATATCGGCCATTTTGAATAATAAAGAAAGCACGAAGCTATGAAAAACTTCTGTGATAAAATGCACTTATAAATTTATCACAGATAATTCCAAAGAGATATAATAATAATGACTAAACATTAGACGTAAGCTGGGATTATTGCACAACTAAAGCAATTTCTCTGCTTCATACCATTGACCTTGGTATTATTTCTTTGTATGTATTTTTATTTTTTACAAAATTACATTGGTGATAGTGAATATAATATATTAACATTTACTTACCTGCTTTTGATCTATGCTTATGTTATGGTAGTTAAATTACTAGTCGGTGTTAAAACTCTGTTTAGTAGGTAACAATTTTAAAATGATCAAATATTGAAATATCTAATATTTAATAAGATAAAATTAAATTGTTTGATAATTTATCAAAAAAAATTTCTTCCTTTTTCTATTACGGGATGGTTATTATAGATGTCGAAGTTGAAGAAGATTTGACCTTCGTCTCTGACTTAAACTTTTCTAAGCTTCGCACACCATCAATAAACTGTATTTGGATTATCATACATGGACCATACACAAAATAAAGCATGACACAAGAATTTTTGTTATAACTATACTGAACTTTTAAAATAAAATTTACTGGAAATATACTGGAATTTCAAAACTCTAGTCCAATAGACACCCCTGAAAATATACTTCACACATTAAATTATTTGGCAACTTGGTTTGGTCATAATATATAGGGCTTTTATTGATTATTCCAATGGATTTAACAATGGTGAAATCTTTTTAACATAATTAATTCATTATCTATGATGCTATTCATTTTGTTTTACTTTTTTTTTTGTGTTTTTACAAGTCGTTAATTACACAACTATTTAAACTTGTACAGAGCATATTTTAAATAACCAATAATAGCTATTCTTGGAATAATCTCAAATCAAACTGATGTATTGTTTATTTAGAAAGAACTGTCCAAACTGAATTACAAGGATGGCCACATAGAAGACTTGCAGGAACAAAAGAGAAGATTATCTCAGGAGATTCGCAGTCTCAGATACCAGTTGGACAACTCTAAATCAAGGTAATTATCTATTTTTATTTATGTGAGGTGTATAACCTGCAATTTCTGAATCGACTGATTATATCAGCACATGACGAATATATAAACTTAAACCTAGAACAGGCATAACATCTAGCTCCCGGCTGTTAATTCCTCACTGTGAAAGGGTAAACCCACATTTAGAACCTTGGACCCTAAGCTCAGTAGACAGACACACTACCAACTGAGCTAAGGTGTGGGGCTTAAAGGTAATCGCTAGATAGTAGATACAGATCCTTGTTGTAAGTACCAGCGGCCTGCTCTGGATCGTTGAGATATCACTAGGGCTCTGTGAGTACTTGTATTCTCAGCTTCGAGCCAAGCTCGTTGCTTAAGCTCGAGATTGAGATCAAAAGTTTTGTAGGCTTGTTAAAAATTAATTTCAATTTTCACATTAATATAATAACATAATAGTTTAAAACCACTTTCGACCAGTAAATTTATTCAATATTGTCGTCCATTTTTGATTATACTTGATGAAGTTATTTACTTGGGTTGCCATGACAAAGCAATGAAAATAAAAATAGCTAAGCAGATTACTAAATAATTGAATGATTCTTTTTACTATTTTTACCTGGTCCCTTTCTAATATAATATTTCATGTTAAATAAAAAATGTAATATCAAGAATATATCATTGGATTAAATGTTTTCAAACTTAAGATATTTAAAACTCGTATTGATTAATACATTTAGCTACCAAACTAGCTCTAGTTTAGTAACTATTTAGTTATAGAATTATGTTGGTTTACCTGTTTAGAATCAATGTTGTTCTTATTTATTGCAATACATATTTTACCACACTTACCACATTTATATTAAGAAAGCATTTACTATTTCATATTGTTTGCTAGTAATACTAGTTAAGTCATATAATATATTATTTTTTAATTTTAAAGTATCAGCATTAACTTTTATAAGCATTAAAAATTGAATTAAGGGGACCCACCCCCAGTGTGTAAGTTTTGCTATGCTCCTCTTAGTGTGTATCACATTTTGGTGGAGTGTCGCAAACTAGACCCTAGCCTCTTGATTTTAATGGTGACTTACGCTTTTTATTACGCGATAACGCGGATGGAGTTATTTGATTACTCCATTTTATACGCCAGGCGGATCTTTTTGATGCCATTTGAGTCACTTTTATAAAGTGACTCATCTGTATGTATCTCATATTGAGACCTTTTTTAACATATTAGTATATTTTAATGTGTTGTTTTGTCTTTTTAACCATTTTAGTACACTTTTACATGTTTTTTTAACAGACTAATGTTTTAACATGTTAGTCTTGTCTTTTTAACTAATATGTTGTTTTAATATGTTTGTTTTGTCTATTTATTGGCGTGATTCACCTGCGTTATTTTTTTATAAGCAGGTGTTTCACTGTACTCTTACTCTGAGCCATTTGAGTACTCCTATGGAGTGTCCCAAATGGGAATTTTTACATTGTGTCTTCACCTTTCTGTAGAAACAGGTGAATATTTTGACTCTCTCCTATGGAGATTTTACTATGTATATATATTATGTTAAGGCCCTAATGACCTCAGTGTGTCGATGGGCCTCTAAACCCCAATAATAATAATAATAATAATAACTGAATTTAAATAAATTTCTCAATATAATAATGTCTAGCGAGAGCCCGTACAACGCATATTTGCAACTGTGCACAGAGGAATGAAAATGGAACAGAAGACGTGATTACGCACGATTACATTAAGGAATACACTACGGAACACTTCTAATTTCTTTGTTTGTGATTCTTACGTCTTCTTATAGGGTAAATTAAGATACTGAAGCATATTTTGGGGAAATATCAGCTTATTAAAACATCAACTTTGTTATTTTTTTTAATCAAGACAGTGTAGAAACACTCTACAATTATGTAAAGTGATAGTGAAGGAAGCCAACATGAAAGGATAGTTAGGTTAGGCCTAGATATAAACAAACACACTTCTCTATTTTCTTCTTACACTTTTACACTTCCAATTTCTTCAAATTTCCACAGTTACAGATTGTTTTGAATTTTTGGAAATATTTATTTTTCATTTAAATTGACATTAATGAAAAAGTAATATTCCCAAAAATTCAAACCAATGTGTAACTGTGGAAGTTTGAAGAAGTGGGAAGTGTAAACTTGTAAAAGTGTAAACACCATAAAAAAAATGGCCCGTCTACAACCAAACGCACCTGCTTTTTGGACTCGCAACTATGTAATAACATAATTTTGTCGGTCCTACGCAAACGTAATCGTATGTCGAAACTGTCGGACCCGTTTGTCGGGAGAAGATGAACATTGTCATTTCTTGCATTTATGTAGTTGCGTTGGCTTGCGTTCAGCCAATAAAATAACCAATATGGATGTAGTACTAAAATCAACAGCGCTTGGAAATTTATAGTAATGAATACAGTATTTCCAATTAAAATCATATATATTTAACCATTTTAATATTTTTTAAAAATTTATTTCTTATTTGAAAACATTAACATGAATTTAACTTTTAGAGTCATGTTTGATGTTTGTTCCTATTGGTTGGAATTATGTCTTACGACTTTTCATTGTAGACAGTCTTTTTTGTATTCAAGAGAAGCGTAATTACAAGTGTGTTTGCAATTGCATAATTGCGAGTCCGACAAGCTGGTATGTTGGTTGAAGACGGGTATTATTAAGAAGACATGAAGAGATAAGTTGTGTTTGTTCTTATCTAGCCCTAACCTAACTATCCTTTCAGGTTGGATTCCTTCACTGTCACTTACTTTACATCTCTGTACAGTGTTCTACACTGTCTTGTTATACATTTCCAAGTGATCATGCAATTATCCATTTTATTAACTTTTTTGTATAATTATTGTTGGTGTAATCTTAATGTCCTTAAAGACATGAGTGGGAAACCATTTTAATTATTTTTTTATCTTATTTTTATCCACGTGTTGTTCTTATTTTAAACATTTTTTATGAGTGTGTTTTCTAATTTAAAAACCAATATTTCCACTGTTTAACTTTCTTTTTTCAGAAGTGCTTTTTATAAAAATGAGTGTCATTCATATTTTAAGAACATGTGTTTAATATACTTGAAAATTTTAAAATCATGAATATACTCAAACTCAACTCGAACTCGGGAGCTTTTAGAAATACTCGACTCGAGTTCGACTTGAATAGCTCGCATACCCCTAGATATCACAGCTTAGAGGTAATAGTTAGATATTAGATACTGACCCTTGTTGTAAGTACCAGCACCCTACTCTGGATTGTTGAGATAACACACTATAAACATGGGCCAGGCACACTTTATCAATTTGAAGTGAAATCAAATCAAATTTATTAAATAATCTTGAAAGTAAGTCTGAATATTGTTTGTTAGTTGTTTTATTCTTGAAAAAATATCAAACTACTCCAGTACACCTATTTATATAACTTAATGTACCAAAAACATTTAGAAGAGGTTTTATTGCCCAGTTATAGATATTAAAGGCCACAGGGCTCATTGTGCTGACCTAATGACACCATCTATTCACAAATGTTAGCACTACCATCACTAACAGTGGAGGTTGCTCAGTTGATATAGCCTTCTTATGGGCCTACGCCAGGGAGTTTTTATTGCATAGCTATTGTTTGTGATGTTTCAATCTGATAACTCAAGTTACTATCCCATCATGCAATTCAATGCATATATTGTTATATGTTATTTGCATTTATTGTTGTATAATATGAAAGTGGGAGAGGTATGAGTGAGACTAGTAATAACATTCAGTATACAGCCAGTCCCTGTGATGAATGGAGGAAAATTGTCTCTTGTAGAGTCAGGTAGTGGCTTGGCAGGCTGATGTGCGATAGTACCTTCTGGCTCAATGAGTAAAGCAACAGGAAACTACCGCACTCATAATTTACCTAGTAAGCCTTTTCAGTGCTGCCTAGGCTTTCAGCTGACAGTGGAATTGTTTAGGATCCAACCAAACTTTGGGTTGAGTACTAATCATCACACAAACAAAAGTAGGCCTTACATATTAGAAAATAAGAACTACACTTTGAAATAATAGAAACGATGAAAGAATCAAAATATGACCTTGTTTATTAATTACACCACTATCTTACCTTTTCTAGTAATATTAATAATAATGTTTCAATCTAAAGAAATATAGTCTTTACACTCCCCAGTTAAACATTCTCCATGCAATTTTTAAATTTAAATTTCTTTAAAAAACTCATCATAAAATTAAAAAAAAATTGTTTAGGTGTTGTCTAAAAAACTGGATCAAAATTTCCTCTCACTATCCTGATTTTTTTATTTTTATTAATACCAGCTCAAATAACTATGTTTTTAAGTAATTCTGTGCATTTTGCATACTGAAAATATAAAACATTTTCAATAGGAATTTAATTGTTTAAAATATTTTTATCAAAAATGTAAGGAAAATCTACTATTCGATTCATACTATTTGGTATTCGTTCAAAATTTTGATATACTCGATTCAAAATTAAACGATTTGATAAATAGTCCTATTAGCAGACCCCTAAGCGCGACTAAATATTTTGATGCCCTGTGAGACCTTCCTCAGGAAGTAGAATATTAAACAGGAAGTTGGCTATAGTGGTGCAAACTTAGTGTTTAAAAGCTAATTTTCTTTGGTTATTTCAGACTTAATGAAGGTTTTAAAAAATAATTTTCTTTGATAAATTAACTATTAACATGTTTCCACAGAAATCCCCACTTGAATTTTGTGTACCGTGATCCTGAAAACAACTTCAATCGAGCATCTGTGAAAGGTCTGGTCTGTCGTCTTGTGAAAGTGAAACAACCGCATACTGCTAGAGCTCTTGAGGTCGCGGCTGGAGGGAAGGTATGATGAGTGACCTTTAGGGTCATTAATATTGGGAGATAAGCTCATGGATAGACAAACCATTACGATGAATTGTTTTACAAGCATAAATGTTGAAACAAAATCGTTAGAGGGTGCGGTTCACTTATAGCTTTAAGTAACCGACGAATCCACACACACCCATCATGGACGTTCCCTGTACAGCTCAGTTGCCCGCTTTGATGGCTTCATGGTCTTAGTCACTAATTTTTCATTAGACTAGATCAGCGGTTCCCAAACTTTTTGAGTTGGAGAGCACTTTTGAGGAGAGATTGAAATTACCTTATCCTTATGCCAAAGGCATGTATGTGCATTTTTGTATATATTTACCTAATTGCAGTTTTAAAGTTATTAGTCAATATTTCATTGTATAGCAAAAGAACAAATTATTTTTCAAATTCTAAATGACCTAAATTTTGATCTAAACTTAATTGGAACTTTAAATATTGTTTTCTCAAAACATCAATTTTTTTACATACATGTCTTTGGCATAAGGGTGTTGATATTGTAATGACCCTGTTCTTGGCCCCTCTCATTTATTTAAAAGATCATGGATGAAGTATATTTTTTAAAGAACAGTATGTAAATTTCCTTTCATGCTTTATCTATGGATAACTAGGCAAAATTGAAGGATTTTATTTTCAGTACAAGATTCTAAATTCAAGTTATATTTTTATTATAAATATCACTTTTATTAATTATTATTTATTTTAATATGTTTCAAACCCATAAAATATTTTCAAAAATAATTTTAAATATAATAATGATTGCCCCATACATTGTAAGAGGTTAACTTTCTGTTCAATATTTAAAAACGGTAATGAGCCGGACTACCTTTTAGTTCAAACAGATATTGAACAACCAATTAGATGCTAGTTCTCATAATATCAGATTGTCAAAAGCTCTCTTATTGGTTGTTTTAACACTAAAGAGAAGGGGTCCCAGAAGCAAGGGGTAGGTCAGATATTAGGGGCTGGATAAACTTCTATATGGCTCTCTCTCTTACTCTGTTTCAGTTTGTCATACAAGTAGGATTTGTGTCAGTGAAATATAAAACTTTTAACTATAAAAGGGTGGTTTTAATTCAATAAATAGTGCATTCATGTTGAACTCAACTGGCGTAGGAAGTTATTTAACCAATTTCCTAGAAAACTATAAAGGATCAGTGCCAGGTACAACATCATCGTAGTTATCAGCCAATCCTGGGCTAACTGTACAGTATGATAATTAGCACCCCAAAATGGATGAGTAGATCATGTTAACGTATCACAATAATAGTTGTACAGCATGTATCATCATAATTGGCACTCCATCAAGATTTCAGGAGCACAAGAAGCTTTAGTATCGTCATAACTGGCCCCCTAACTGTAGGGCATGTTAGGCGTATCGCCATAATATTTCCACCTAGAACTTACATAGGTACTCAACCGAATGACAGCAGTATTGGCGACGGAAGCTATTTTTAAGTATTTGGGCATGCTAAGCATCAATTATTTAATTTGAAATGTTATTTTTGTCAATAATTTAAGAGAAATAAGGAACTTAACTAGGTACTTAAGAAAAAATTAGCAAAAAACATAAAGTAAGGTAACACATTTGAGAATGAATTCAAAGCAGTTATATTATAAATCCACAATATTTCACTCACTTAGCTATGATATTTGAAACCATTTTTACAGTTGCATAACCAAAAAGGTCACTTGGCATTGAAAAAGAATGATAAAGAAAAATCCATGAACTTAGATTTTAATAAACAGGATAGGACTGCTTTGGTTTGCTTAATGTGGCTATATCTTGTTAAATTCCGGACATCTGCAACCGAATATCTGGCTCTGCGTTGAGGCAGGATGTATATTTGGTTTTAGTAGCCACATAATCAGAGAATCCTGATTCACATAAGTAAATTGTTGTAAAGGGCAGAAGGATGATTTTCACTCGGTCAAAACTTTAAATAAGTAATCTTTTAGCTGAAACCAAAGTTCTGATAGTATCTTCTTGCAAAATTCTCTTTTATCACATCAATAAAGCACTCATACTGCTGTGATGCCAAACATATTGACTACCGACACAGCTAAGTATGAGTCTATAACCTAAAAGTTTTCTTCTATTTCTTTGTGAAGTTCTTCCGCAAAATAACGGTAGAAACTATTAAGCAAACTTGATAGGTGAATTTGAAATGCGTTAAAGATATCTCCATGTATGTTGTAATATAGCTTTTCTCTAAATTCTTTTACCCTTGGAAAACCGTCTAGATTTCGACTTTTCATTGATTCTGACCAAAATTAGATTTTTTTATTCAAACGCTTGTGCTTTATCACTGGCGTCAATAATAGTTACTGTTTTTCCTTGAAGTGAGAAACTTAAACCACCTCATTTCTAAGAGCCGAGTCAGTTTTTCTGTGAGAAAGCCACCTTACTTCTATGGGAAGAATTAAAGACTTATGTATACTCCCCATGTCACCAAAAACATTTTGAATAGTCTTTTATTCTTGTCGTGATTTGATCAAATTAATTATATTCACGCTTTTGCCCTATACTTCTTTTAGGGAGGGTGGGAATTTTTCACAGCAAGGGCATGACAGTGGAGGATGCATGGGCTACTGCTGTACTACTTGACCTTTTGTTCATTCTAGAGATAGCATCGGACATCTTCTCAGTCATGGCCCTTCATGCCGTCTGTTTACACATCAACTCGGTTATTTTATGGAATGCCATTCACTTTGAAAAATTTTTCTATCAATTTGAAAATTTCACTACCAGTTGTGTTAGCCGGTAACAGCTTGCAGAGAAGCAGATGCTCTTGGAAAGACTCCAAGTATTGATAGCGCATGAATACTAATAAAATTGCCAACTGGTTACATCTGTTGATTCATCCACTCGGAGTGAAAATTTAGTGCATTTCATTTGTAAAAGTAAAGTAGCTTTCACATCCTCTGCTAAATCCTCGATTCGTTCGGAGTTTGTGTTATTCGACAAAGGAACTGTGTCTGATAATTTTTTGGCTTTTCCATTCAGCATACATTGAACTCTGTCCTTAACGCGTGGCTTGATAAGGTTTTCAACGATGGTATGGGCCTCATCAGCTTGAGCAACTCTGTAACTGACTAAGTAGGATACCATCAAAGCCTTTTTGTTAATTGTTTTTGAGTGATAGGATGTACATTTCTGGGCTAGTGTAAGTTTTCCTTACCTCGTTCTGAAGTAACCAGTCTGTTTGCCCTTGTATTCCGGTTGGACCCCCTCAAAATGACAGCACATTTTTGCTGGGAACATCTCAATATTTGGCTACACTTTTCTGCAAACTACGCACTGTGGCTTGTTGTCACTGGTCTCAATTAACCCAATATCCAAGTAGGACTAGAGCTACTTTCTTTTTACCATTGTTCCAATATCCAAGTAGGAATCGTGGTAGCCTAGTTTCTTTTTACCATTGTTCCAATATCCAAGTAGGAATCGTGGTGCTTTCTTTTTACCATTGTTCCAATATCCAAGTAGGAATCGTGGTAGCCTAGTTTTTTTTTTACCATTGTTCCAATATCCAAGTAGGAATCGTGGTGCTTTCTTTTTACCATTGTTCCAATATCCAAGTAGTAATTGTGGTACTTTCTTTTTACCATTGTTCCAATATCCAAGTAGGAATCGTGGTGCTTTCTTTTTACCATTCTGCCACTATCCAAGTAGTAATTGTAGGTGCTTTCTTTTTACCATTCTGCCACTATCCAAGTAGTAATTGTGGTACTTTCTCTTTACTATTCTTTTCTTTTCACCATTCTTCCAATATCCAAGTAGGAATCGTAGTAGCCTACTTTCTTTTTACCATTCTGCCGCTATCCAAGTAGTAATTGTGGTACTTTCTTTTTACTATTCTTTTGCCTGTGGCACTTGTCTCCAAAGAACTAATACTAGAAACATGGTCCAACACTATAGAAGAGAGAGGGTGTATGGACTGAGATGTAGATTAAAGAGCCCATGCATTTTATCTTATCCAATGTACATTGTCGATATTGTTGCAATTTTAACAAAAATAGATTTTAGCTTACATTAATAGTTTTAAAGTTTTGGCCCATTAATTTATTACCTCTAAGTGGCAGCCAATGTTATGTCACCAGGCAGTAAAATAATGTGGCCACTCATATTTAGCAAGCAATGCAAGAGTACATTCGAGAAATATTTACATTACCAAAAAGTTATTCAACCTTAAAAAAATCTAACACAATATATGGACATACCTGTTAGCTGTTGATGCTTACACAACTACTGGAAATACTGTGGCAGAGATTTTGACAGTTATTTTTAAGGACCCAAGCTTCAACCAGCAATTCATTGAAACAAAATTTTTTTTTTTTCTGAATAACCAGGTAGGTGCTCTAAAAAATCCGCAACAGGCTGTCGTTTTGTCCTCAAGACTAAAGATCTTAAAAGTGATATATAAACGTAATGGTTTGAAAAAACTTAAATTAGAAAGCATGCGCTAAAAGCGCTCATAAATAAATTACACTGCACTGCGACATATTTGTTTTGACTCTTGGTTGAATGCTGACGCAACTGGAACTGACTGAAGGTACGAATAAACATGAGCTTTTAGTAAACAATAGAAACTTCCCAGATAATTCTGGAAAGCTGTTAAATCAAATAATCCTATCTGAAAGCACGACGAAGTTCTCACAGAGACGAGGTTAACTGATCGTCAAATTTTGCTCTGTCTGGTTTCACCATGTGCAGTCTTTGTGCTTTGACGACTTTCTCAATGTTTTGATTGGTTCCGAGAAGGTGCGGGCGAGCAAAGCTGATTGAGCTGATACATAACATGTACATTGGCTCTATTATACTTGCTATTTACACTGCTTCACAGCACACTGCAGGAGTTAAATAATTTCTACCCAATACTTAGAGTTAACTGGCGCACAAATTTACAATTTTGAAATCTTATCACATTAATTTTTTCTTTCAAATCTCTTCACTAAGCAGTCAAATATACTTTGTGGAGCACATTTTGGGAACCTTTGTACTTGAGTGCCGAAGATGGGGAAATTGGGGTTCGATCTCGGTTGGGTGTACTGTGAATGGTTTATCCTAAATGGTTTACCTCTCTCTCCCTCCCTCCCTCCCTCCCTCCCTCTCTTCATGCTTAGAACTGGATAAATTTTCACTCTGACCATTATTAGTTCCTTGGCCATTTCACTTTAGTGCTGGCAAATTGTAAATGTACTCAACAGAGCTTTGTGTTAAAAGAGAGTTATTATAAATAACTTTAAAGGAAATTTATTTAATCACTCAATGTTTGTAAGAAATCCCTCCTTGTCTCGTCCTCTAGCTCTACAATGTTATCGTGGATACTGAAGTGACAAGCAAAAAGTTACTCAAGAAAGGTCAGTTACAACGACGAACAACCATCATTCCCTTGAACAAGATAAGTGGCCACAGCATGAACCAAAACACTATTCGCACGGCAGAGCAATTGGTGAGGAAAGCTACAATTCTGTTATAACCAGGGCTGTGGAATCTGTCGTCAAGTCTTTGACTCTGACGCCTTAAGAAGTGGCTAATGTATATTGATTAGTAATAACAAATTTACTGCAGTAAAATACTCTAATAAAGATTACTTTATGGAAAGCTTCTTTGAAATTGTGAATGTATATTTAAATAAATTTGTCAATCCAAATTATAATTATTGGTCAAAAAATAAATAAAAATATAGGTTTTCCATATATTTTTATAGTAGTTAGAGTCTGTACACTTTTACATACTCTGATTCCACCCAAAATTACTTAAGAATCCAACTCCACAACCCTGGCTATAACATGTGTCAAGTCAAATTTTTAGATTCAAAACAAAGTCAAATCGAAAATTTGAAATATCCCGGAAACTAAACACATGTTTCACTGTTTAAAGATAAAATCATCTCATATTTTATATAACTTTAGACACTAAATATTATTTAAAGGTATTTTACTTTTAAGAAATTACAGATTTTGATGAAAGCTAATAAATAACATTCTTGCATGTTATTCCATTATTGCAAATTTCTTTCATGTACTCTCTGTTTAACCTTAACAGTAGCCAGCTTACCTTGCATTGTTCCACTATGGTGTAGCTTATAAGATAATGTCATAGTTTAATCAGTCAAGGTAAGGCTACCTTGCTTGTATCCACTATGGTGCAGCTTAAAAGATAGAGCCATAGAATAATACACTGAGGAATGTCTGCTACCTTTCAGAATAGACAAAGTGCATATGACAACAAAAATTTTTTTAAATAACTGAACAAATGTGTATATCTTGGCTGTTAATATTTTTATTGACTAAGCTTCATAATGTTGAAGTTGAAGTTGAAGTTTTGAAGCTTCTCAACATTTCTACTTAAGCCACTTTATTTAATACAATTAAATACATATACACTTTTATTTTAAGTAGGGGTGTGCAAGACTTGAAAATATGAGGATCAGACGAGAGAGAAAAATCTTGATCTTGTCTCAAAAATTATAAATGAATCTTGAAAAGTAAAGAAAAAAAAAAATTAGAAAATTAAATAACTCCCCAAAGAAATTTCACATCAGATAATTTATTATTTCTAATATTTCAGGATGGGCCCTCAAATCCCTAAAGATACCACTCTATTCTATTTATATTTCCTTCTATGTTCATAATATTATCCATAATTCAGATTTGAGGGTAAATTAGAGATTCGGGTTCGACCCAACTCTGTCTATTAATAACATACACCTGAAAATAAGCAACACTTTTCCCCTAAAAACAGCCTTTATTAAGAAATGTTTTAGTTATAAATACTGTGTTTCAATATCAAACTTTGACATTATGTAAACAAAGGAAAACTGGTGCCAAACAGATATATTAAATTAAACATTGCTGAAGAAGGGGGCTGAAGTACCCTGAAAATTACATAATTATGTGTTTCGGTGTTTTAATTGTGAACTTTGAGGCCAATAGTTAGTTTCCTTGTAAATGTGTAGGTCTTGCCCTTCTAGCCTCCTTTCAATGTTTAATTTAAACTTTAACACTACAAGCTGTTACACTAAAGATTAAATTATAAGTGGTATACACCAACGGTGCTCAAACTGGGGTACGCGTACTCCCAGGGGTACATGAACAGCTCTCAAGGGAAAATGACAAGAACTAAACGTGGTGGGGAATTTTCTACTTTGACTACCTAATATTTGTCATTTGAGGAAAATTTATCGTGGGTGGTACATTAGACATTTGGTAATGACCAAGGGGCACATTAGACATTTAGTCATGACCAAAGGGTACAATATAAAAGGAGTTTGAGAACCACTACTATACAATATATCTCTTTAAGGAAAACCTCTTTTTGCTTTATGAGGTAATTGTATTATATTTGGAAGAAGGTACAGCAAAGATGGATAAAAACATATAAAAGAAACAAATACAAAATGGCTTTTACAATGAAAAGAAGAACACAATTCAAACTTCACATTGCTGCCATCCTATCGTTCTTTACCATTTTCCTTTTCCTCTCTTTTGTGTTTTCTGGTTTCCTCTTTTAGAATGTGCCTTGCGCGTTCCACACCCCTCCTTGATGAGTTCTGATAGAATGAAACACCTCTTTGTCCAATGGCAGCAATGTAAAGTGTGATATGTGTTCTTATTTTCAATGTTAAAGCCATATTGTGTTTGTACATTCTATATGTCTCTATCCACATCTCCAATAGCCTCTTCCAAATATAATTATTATATCTGGAAGAATTAAATGAATTAATTAAATCTAATTAATTGAATTAAATTTTCATTCATACAAATGGAATTCATTTGAACTATCCAGCGCGCATCGCTTCCATTTTGGGTTTGTCTTCCATTAACAAATCTTTGAGAAACATTGCCCTAAATGGATAAAATAAAAACATTATTTTAGGAGAAGTAAATGGAGTTTTGAGGAAGGGTTTCAAACCGGCACGCATTTGCCGTAAGAGCATTTAGCTTTTCACTTGGTGTTGGGGGTACACCGTTTACACTGAAAGGTGTCAAGCTTACCATGCATGTTTTGACTTTGGCACAGCTCACAAGATAGGGCAAGACTTGCTACCTACCTTTTAGAGTGAATGGATTGTACACACAATGACAATAAATAATAAATTTAACACAAGAGCAATATGAATGAAAATAATTATTCAAAGGAATGCCTAATAAACATTAACAAAAGGAATTCATTTGAACTATCACCAATTTATTAGTTGCATTTAAAATGTGTGTGAGCTATATTTCAAGTGTTTGAATGAACTCTAAAACAATCCAAATCAAGCGCCAGCTCATACTCTATAAACAAGGTATATAATTATTTACTTAAATAAACTTAATTTACATTTTATTAATTTCATTGGAAGTTTTCTCGTTCTTGCGTCTCAATATTTTTTCATGTTCTGGTCTCATATCGTTTCAAGTTGAAAAAGTGGTTCTCACACATCCCTAGTTTAAAGTTTTATGATTTTGATTATGTTGCTATTCTCATTGGTTATAAATTCGTCAGGTTGGCAAGGATAATGTGCAGCCTGCTCTGTCACTCATTGAGTACGACCGTGAACTGAGACCAGCCATGGAGTGGATATTTGGACAGGTGTTTATCTGCCGAGACATGGCCACTGCCCGCAAAGTGACCTTCCACGAGCGCATCATGAAGAAGTCAGTCACACTAGGCGGAGATTCCGTCGATCCAGGCGGAACTTTGTCTGGAGGTTAGTTGTAGGGTTGTGGCAACACTGTGTAGATGGATGAGCCTCACTCATCATCGTTGTGAACAGTTTCCAACCACCGACCAGGTCTCTTTGGAACATAAACTTCTACAACGTATATCTTCTCCAAACCACCTTTTCTCTTCCACACTCCTCTGACCACCTTTCAGCCACTTGACACTAGGTCTTCCATTTGGTCTTTTGCCCCCATCTTCAATATCCAGCTTTTTTTTTTGGGGGGGGGGNCATGCTCCTCACATGAGCGCACTACTTTAGACATGTAATCCTTAATTTGCACTGGCTCCTCTAGCTATTCAAGCATAATAAAACAAATTGTATTTAAATATTTGAAATTTTTATTTTTCGGTTATTGAATCTGAATTTGTTTGTATCCTTCAATCTTGAAAGACTAAAGAATGCACCGGGCTTGTCCCTTCTAATAATGTTTAAATTGGCCATAGTGAACAAATCTCTTGTATTGTTACTGATCGGTGATGATTGTGATAGGGGCTGCCGCCAAGGGACCGAATGTGTTTGAGGAAGTGAATAAACTAAAGGAGCCAGAAGAAGCTCTCGCTAGAAAAGAACTCGAGTTGGCCGTCGTGGATCAGGAGATCATAAATCTAGCCAGGGTGGCTGAGAGGTAAGTTCTAGTTGCTCACAGGCAGAGCTGCCAACCCTCAAACTTAACATGCTATAATCTACAAAAATTAGAAACTCAAAATGAAATAATAACTAAATGTTAAGCATTTTTTTGCTAAAATGCACACATTTTAACACTTGTACATTTGATTAAGTGTTAAATTAATGGTCTGGGATCTGCTTGTTAAGCTATACTAAAATGATGTTGGGGCTGGACTACCAACAAGCATTTAGGGGTGTGCGAACATTCAAAATTTTGAATAATTAACAGCCAAATATTCTATTTGAAACTCCAAATAGACCCTCTGAATAGCAAGATCAAATAGCTGTGTCATTGGTCTTTTAAAGGTCCCGGCCAGACCAGTATCTTTATGACGGGAGACAACAGGTAGCCATATAATCTGGTGACACAAAGTTAAAAAATACTCCTGTTCTTTGTTCAATATGTGGGGAGGGTGGAATACCTACTGTTAGCAGAAAGCTAGAAGTTGTGGCCTGCTTAAGGGTTGGAAGAAGGGGGAGGGTGTTTCATACTGCCTGGTGGAGAGACAAACAGTTGGGAACCATGTGTGTACAGGTGAAATTGCTTGCAATGAAACATTTAAAGAAGGATAGAAATAGCTACGCTACCATATTTCATGGTGCCATGTGAAATGAAGGGGGAAGGGGAGGAGGCAAGATTGGAAGGTCAACCATTTGAGTGCCTGTCAGTTTGTTGTTATTTGTTAGTTTAAGAGGGAGGCAACCCAGACAGAATAGAAATTACAAGAGATGTCAAGTCTAGAGAACATTTGAGGGGCTTCAAACCTAAATAAAATTTAAGGAGTGTCAAGCTTAGAAAACATTTAAGGGGTTTCAAACCTAACCCAAGCTTAGAGTACTTAAGGGGTGTCAACCCTGGATAACACTCAAGAGGTGTCAAACCTAAATTCCATTTAAAAGATTTCAAACCTAGAACACATTGAAGAGGGGTGAAGCCTAGAGAACATTTAAAGTGGTCAAGAACTAATTTTATCATTCATTACTGTTGTGTTGTTTTATTAATGTTATTGTTGTATAATATGAAAGTGGGAGAGGTATGAGTGAGACTAGTAATAACATTCAGTATGCAGCCAGTCCCTGTGATGGATGGAGGAAAGTTGTCTCTTGTAGAGTCAGGTAGTGGCTTGGCAGGCTGATGTGCGATAGTACCTTCTGGCTCAATGAGGAAAGCAACAGGAAACTACCACACTCATAATTTATCTAGTAAGCCTCTTCAGTGCTGCCTAGGTTTTCAGCTGACAGTGGAATTGGTTAGGATCCAACCAAACTTTGGGTTGAGTACTAATCAACACACACAAACAAAAGTAGGCCTTACCTATTAGAAAATAAGAACTACACTTTGATATAATAGAAACGATGAAAGAATCAAAATATGATCTTGTTTATTAAGTACGCCACTATCTTACCTTTTATAATAATATTAATAATAATAGTAATAATGTTTCAATCCAAAGAAATATAGTCTTTACACTCCCCAGTTAAACATTCTCCATGCAATTTTTAAATTTAAATTTCTTTCAAAAACCCATCATAAAATTTAAATAAATTTTAGGAAATAAGCTCTAAAACAAATTTCACTTGTAAAATTAAATATAAAATCTTTTAAAGAATTTGAGTCTCAAATCTGAAATATTTTAAAATCCCTATTTCTATTATCCCATTATATTCCCATTCCCTCTGAGGTTAATATTATTTCTAAAATTTGAATCCAAATCCGTTAGTCTGGGTTGGAAAATTAAATGAAGATTCAGGTGTCCTATAGTAGTGGATTCGACCCAGTTTTAGTGTAAATATATAACTGTGAATTATGTGAATGTACTCCTTTTGTCTGCCGTGTTGCCGTGCGCAGGTTCAACTCCCTGAAAGAGCGTCTTGACTTGCGTAAACACGAGGTGGAACTGGTGAGACAGAAACTACAGCAAACTTCTCACCATCGTTACCAAGAAGAAGTTGACAATCTCAAGGAATCAATAGGTTAGTGAGACGATCATTTCACTCTCGGTGTGGCTCGTTACCTATTTCCCTTCATCATCATCATCATCATCATCAACTGTTTCCAGCTCGTGTGAATTTAGTAAAATGTCTCCATTTGTCTCTCTCCTTCCACCATTCTTCTCCTCTCACTCACACATTTGCTGTTATCTGCTTATCCCATATGTTTCTTGGATTGTCACTAAACCTTTTTAATCTTAATCTCTTTCTTGTCACTAGAGGTTTGCCAAGCTTCAAAGACTTTGGCTACACTTTACCAAAACAATTTCTACTTTGACAGTTACAAAGTTTCACCATTAAAAATGTTGACGTCCAAGATATATATTAATTTTAAATGTTATATTCATTTACTTTTATGCAGCGGTACATGATTGAATAACCTGTTGTAACCCGCTTCGATGTCCGTTTGGTCAAACACGCTAATCTAGTGATGGACTAGACTGCTGAAGACGGGGAGATCGAGGTTTGATCCCATTCGGGCGCACTGAGGGTGGTTTTCCTTAAATGAGTTTTCACTCTCCCTCCATTTATATGTGGGTGTATTTCCTATCAATTAATCCTTCCTAATCTCTAACCCATTACTGTAGTTAGTGCATAGGTGTATAACTCCTATGGGTAGTAAGATGCTGTGCACCCCTAACTGTCTCATATAATTCATTAAGGTTTCAATTAATCAGTACATTTTCTTGAGTGATACACAATTGAAAATTGTTAAGGTGTGGCCGAAGGGAGTGCAAGTATTTATACAGTTTTTATAGAATTGAAATTTTTTGGTCAAATTAAATCAAATATTTCTCCAGTACAGCATAGAGTTTAGTTTTCTGCACATGCTAGTGTCAACAGAAGTTGAATATTTTTCAAGAGTGTTCTGGAATTTGGTCAAAACTTTTTAAATAAATATATAACGTTTTGACAAAATTCCAGGACACACTTGACAGATATTCAAGACCTGTTGACACTAGCATGTGCAGAAAACTAAACTCTATGCTGCTACTGGAGAAATAATTGATTTATTTTGGCTAACAAAATGTTATAAAAACTCTAAAATTACTCGCACTCCCCTCCACCGCACCTTAAGTAAATGTATATTTACATTAGTTTTGTATTTATTGTTTGTTGTTCTGATATTCTCCGTCATTTTGAAGCCATTGTTATGGAGGGTTTCCTGCCATTTTTTGGTGTTGGAACGGGAAAGGAGGGAAATACGTTTTTAGACCATTGCGAATCAAGTTGCCATAGTTTTTTGTTTTGGGTTGGGCGTGTTGGCCAAAATGGTTACACAAACATACCCTCTGGGTAGTTTTGTTCTAGTGTAACATACTATTTAATAACCTATTTGTACGTGACACTGCTAGTTCGAGAAGTTTCACTAAAATAAGTCCCTTTCCCCCCCCCTTTCCTTTCCACTGTAATCTACACCATGTGAGATAGGCCTCATCATTGTCAGCAAATTACTAATAGGAAAAGGTAATCTACTCATTTCACTTCACATATTTACATACAGTCCAATTTACTTGTTTTTACCTTCACTTTATCATTTGTAAACCGAGACAAACAAACAGATTTTTCAGGTTCAAAAATAAACTGTTGTGCATGGTCGACTGCTAACAGTCGATTTTGTTTTTGTGTTTGGATAGGACTAGATAGGTAGATCAAATAAGGCATTGCTTCATATAATACTTTATATTAGTTAAATGCCATCAATATAGCGAGAAATGATTAGTAAGTGCGTAAGTGCGCTAGTAGGAAGGAGAGGAGTTCACATGAAGTTGTTGCTAGGGGCTGTCTGGATTGGTGATAAATTGATGGGTCAGTCCCCATATCTTTATCTATGAAGGGCTGCATATTTATTTGTTGGGGGATTTTAGCTCCTTAATGTAGTGTTGATTTAAGTCAAAATCATTTAATTTCTTAATTCAATGCCTAGTCTGAATTATTGTTTCTGTTGTCAGCGAAACTTGGCCAAAAGGTGGTGGAATGCACAAATACTGTCGCTGACAACCAGCACAAAGTCAACGATCTGGAGGCAAAATTGAAGAATGTTAAAGCTCTTAAGGAGACACAACTCCAAACTGCCAAAAATGAGATGGTCCGATTGGAGAAAAAGGCAGAGGAAAGCAGTAAACAGTGGAAACAGCGAGAACAGGTAATATTATTGTTTCATAAACTTTGTTTTCTCTGTTAATCTCCCACCACTTTGTATAAGTCTTTGGAATATCAAGGATAAACTCGTATACATTTGCTAGCAAAATGTTCAATACGATTCGATCTATTTCTTAGAGGGGCAGCCATTACCTCTTTGTACATTGGCATCAGTGTAAAGTGTGAATTGGTCTTCTTTTCATTGTAAAAGCCAGTTTCTTTGTTCACCTTTATATGTTTCTATCCACCTTTCTTATACCTTCTTCCTTTATAAAAATACAATTATTAATTTGTAATAAATGGAAATTGATCAAAAATAAATACAAATAAACTAGGAGGAAAATTGATTGGGGAAATTTCCCTCAATCCTCATTCAATAATTTATTTTTCCTTATTTTAACTATGTCCATGTATAAAAAATCACCTAAAAATGGTGTATTAATGCTCTCAAAAATAAGAAAAATGCCCTTAAAAAAAAAGATGCACTTAAAAACTCGATTTTTTTGTTCTAAAAAGTACAAAAGATGCTCTTTAAAATTAATATAACATTTAAAATCCATTTATTATTATTCTTGTCCGATTATGGTAATGGGGGAATCATACAAAAGGAGAGATAAATTAATAAATATTATATAACCAATCTGCCCTCAAAAAATAATAAAATAGGTAGAACATTTGTGTGCATGTGAGAATTATATAAAGATAAAAGTACAGCTTAGCTTTACCTTATTCTGCATTGCAATGCACAACAAAGGTCATCTTCAGATTCTCAGGTGTGATTGATCGACGATTATTGGCCAAGAGGTTTTTGTACCTGGAGAACTTGCAATCTACATTCACGGATGTTATTGGAGCATACTTGAAGTATGGATTTTCGCTCGGTGATATGTCCTCTTCAATGTCTTCTAAAGAGTCCCTTTTACCGGCATTATGTCAGCAATTTTACACACTCTTGTTGAATCCTGAATTTTTTATCAACACATTCTGAAGTTTTGCAAACACTGCTTCTCCAATTTTGCTTGAAGCTTTCTTGAGGTTATCCTGTAGTGTTGTGATAGGAGCAATAGCGTCAGTGACACACCTTTCTTTTCTTAGTTTGTGATGGTTACATTCAAAATACTGAAATTAGCCTTGATATACGCCAAGTTTCCCTCAATTTTGCGATCTGAAAGCATATCTTGTGCAATCTTGATAGATATGGCCTCTTAACACAACTGGTTCTAAAGCATGAATATGGTCACAATAATATAAACACACATGAGCCATGTGCACCTTTGTGTAATTATTGGCTGAGGTGGTAAGGGTACATCAGGTGCCACCGTCTTGAAATCACGTACTCGAGATGGCATATTCAAGGACACTTTTTTAACGTTTGACACTAGTGGGTCAACATTTCCAAAGTTTTTTTCTCACCTCTTCAGCAACTTGGTGAACTGCATGGCCGACACATGTTACGTGAATCATTTTTGAATATAATGCTTTAATTACAGTTGCTTCTTTGACCATATACGGCACAGCATCACTTACAAAAAGAACATTATAGTGCTTAATATCGTCAGACTAAAGCAGAAACATGGATTTATCAAACAATTTTCTGATTGCGGAGAGGTTGGCTTTAGCCAAGATTTCTGTATTCAAGAGAAATGTTTGACCAACAGTATTCAGTTCAAGAGTTCCAATAACTATGTTAGCTACATAGGGGCCTTCTATATCTATTGTCTCATCAATTGATACCCAGATTTTATCCCTGCACACACTGCTTCGTATTTTATCTAGAGTTTTCTCATAGCACAAGCTCGCGTAACTTTTACACAGAGTATATTCATCTGCAATAGAATTATTCGTGCGTCTTTCTAAAAACTCGCGGAATTTAGGATGATGTACTTTTCCGAGTGGAATATTAGCTGACAACAATACTTCTCACAACTCTTGATTAAAAGGAAATGATTTGGTTTTAGAGGTTGAAGCACTTTGGAACAGCAATCTTTGAGTTAATTTTTCGGTTGCTTTCTGTTTTAAAGCACTCTTGTGTTTCTCACGACCAATATGCTGGAAAACAGAAAACTCTTTTTCTGCTGAAACTGCCGACACGCACAATTTACAAAAGAATACTCTCCCATCTTTGGAAAAAAAAAAATCTTTCATCAAACTTATTAACAAACTGTCGTAAATGATAGGATTGAGATGGTTTGACTTTTGGCATCCTGCTCACTTAGAAATACACAAATATATGAAAGTACAGCAGGTTTAACATGAAACTCTTGGGGGTTGTGCAGTGGCATAAACAACATGTACACATGTGTGGAACAGTTCAAGGACAAGTTAACGGTGTCATTGCTATGGGAGTATCCTTCCCTCTCTACTCTTTCCACCCTGACTTGTGTGGCCGAGTTCCATGTTAAAACTCACCAGCAGTAGTAAGTCAACTAGCTTGAGAGATACAATTTAAACTGACACTAATTTACTCAATTAACAGCCACATTCTTAAAAATTGTGACTGTACCACTGAGGTAAGCAAAGCCTTTAATTCCAAGCTAGCCAGTTGTCCAGCACTGAGGTTTTTCATTGAAACATAAACAAGATAATCTAAAAATATATGTACCTTTCCTTCTTAATTTATTTCATATTTAGTATTGCTCTATCAGAAAACATTAGGCTATGCTCATTTTTTCATGTCTGGCCGTACTAATAATTACAATAAAATATTAATGCGTAAATTCAAATAAAGGGTTTGTGAATATGTGCATTACCCTTTGCTGGTTACTACTTTTATGTAATGATTCTAAAAATGATATAAAATGCATGATAAGAGTAAAAGCTATTTTAAAAAATGCTCCAAAAACGCCAAAAAATGCCATAAACTGTATAAAAAAACAAAAATATGCACATTAAAAGTAATGTTTTCGACATCAGAGTGTTATAAAATGTGTTTATATACAAGTTAGCATTGCGATTGACTTAACAAAAAAAAAAAGGATTCAATGTCGTCAACTTCCGGGCCCTGATTATAATACAGGATGAATCACTTGGGACTGAACACTTATTTTGTATAATATAAGTTATGTAGAAAATAATATGCGCATGAAACACGAACGGGACGGTGGCGTCGACATGCATTTCTTGGAAAAACACGTCTCCCCACTGGCCATCTGGGCGCCACAATGACGCTCCATCTCTCTAGACATTAGTGAGGAGGCGTGTCTAATCAGACAGTGTGAGTTGGCAGAAGAAAGATTGTGTACTCAATTGAAAAGGCAGCATATGTTCATTGTGCGTCAGTACCGGGTGACCGGTTCCTTCAAACATTGTCAGAGGGGGTAGTTGAATAAATCTGGTAGGTGTACACCACCCACCAAAGCCGCCATTTCATACTGGGCAAAGAAGCTGGAGAGAATGAGAAACTTGGTGGATCCACATAAGGGCGGACGACCCAAGATGACGGAGGACAATATACAGGATGTGAAGCAGCGGTTATTGGCATCCCCAAGAAAATATCTTCAGAGGTTATCCCAAGAGACTGAATGATCGTATTTGACTTGTCAAAGAGCAGCCAAACAGGTAAAGTGCACTAGCTACAGCCACCGGATTTGTTAAAGCAACTGGCTTATTGTCAATGGTTTTCCCAATTTTTCGCCGAAAATTCCACCTTCTTGGACATAACATGGTTTACTGATGAAGCATAGTTCCATTTGTCCGGTTATGTAAACTCGCAAAATACACAGATATAATCCCCACGCCATCCATGAAGAGCCATTGCATCCAGCGAAAATTGGTGCCTAGTGTGTGGTGTCTCGTCGTTGTATCATTGGGCCAATCTTTTTTGAAGACACGGTGAATAGTGACCAATATTTGGAAATCTCTAATGAATTTGTAAATCAGTTAGATGATCAGGAACTTGCAGATGGCTTCCAACAGGAAATTGCAACTTGCTACACCTCCAATAGGAGCGTGGGAGAAATCTTTAGTTTTTTCCAAGACAGGATTATCTCCAAAAACCTGTGGCCACCTAGGTTTCTCAACCTGACACCCCCCAGATTACTTTCTATGAGGACTTTTAAAAGACAGTGTTTATGCCAACAAGGCAAGGTTGAATGAGGAATTGAAAGGCAACATCAGACGTGAAATTGCCATCAATGTCGCTACGCCATATCGTGCATTCACCATATGGAGCATCGGGTGATTATGTGTCTCGATGCTGGCGGTGGGCACTTCCAGTATCTTCTATGAGGCATTCTTATTTTTCATATGCCAGGGTATGTTTTACAATTTACACTATTCAAATGTGACTTTCCAACCATGAGTTGGCTTAAAAAATAAGTGTTCAGTTCCGAGTGAATCATTCTATACAATTAACCACTTAGCCTCCTCATTTTTAAATACAAGTTGTTAGAAATTGTGGTTATAGTTTGTGTATTGCACTAATTTTATTTAGTTCAAAAGCTCGATATTAATAAAATTTACAGTAAGATCTGGATAATTCGAAGTTGGTTAATTCAAATAGTTGGATAATTCGAATCCACCATTATTCCCCACAAAATTCTTAATTAAATCAATGGTAAAGAATAACAATTAATTCGAATTTTAGAAGGAAATATTTGAATAATACAAAGTTTATACAGTATATTGTTAATTTTTTGAAGTTTCAACTCACTTCAAACCTAAATTAACAATCTCAACTAAACCCAAGAATCCCAGGAATGTCAGATACAGTTAGGAGTTATTGACTCATAGTAGAAGAGACAAAGGGGAATTTTGCACCAGCTGCAAGTGGTTTTCCTAGAACAGGGGGTGTTTTGGCTCTGCTTTAATTGCCATCATGTGATGCCTAGCATAGAAGGGGTTCTTGTCCTAATCTGGTACCTTTGTCTCTCAGTGACGGTCGCTCATTGTCATCTGACAAATGTAAATTGCAAGGTTTTTACGATGTCTAAGCATGGAACCTACAAGAGTTTAACTTTTGCAAAGAAGGTTGAAGTGATTAGAAAAGTGGAAAAGGGAGGGAAAAAGAAATTGATATCGCAAAAGAATATGGAATACAGCCGAGCACTTTATCTTTAAAAAAAAAAGAATAACATAATGGAGAGTTGGATTCACCGAATCTCAACCAGATGTAAAAGACAAAGTTTTTAATGCGATCAGTGAAATTGAAGATTTTTTTAATTGTGTCCAGAGAAGAAAAGCTACAACAAACCAAATCACTATTTTTTCCCCCCAAGTACTTTATGTAATTTAAGTGCAAAATTTGATAAAGTCTGCATTTTTTGTACGGTGAGCTAATTTTCACAATTTTGCATTTTGAGGTTTTTTTATTTATTGTGTACAAACAGTTTAGATATAGATAGGGGTGTGCGAAGTCCACTTTTTTGGTTCGAATCGAAGTCGAGTCGAATATGTGAAATATTCTCGAAGCCGAATCGAAGTTCGAATATTTTTCTATTTTATTTTGAGTAAAACTATTAATATATTGTTATTAAATATAGGTATTTATCTAGCATCAAACTGAATATTATAGGCTATTTATTGTTTCTAGCACTAATATTTGTAGCTTATTGCCAACTTGATAATGTTAATCACTTTACCTCTATGCAAAAAAACAAAAAAAACACCTTTTTATTTTATACTTAGCAGGTAGGTAAAAAATATATTTCTTTGAGTCTGGTTTTATTAAGCTTTATTGAAGTCTTACTTATTCTTTTTAAGATTGCTATGGAGGAAGGTAAGCTGTTGTACATGTTCAGGGAGTAAACACTCTCGTCGGGCTATAACAACATTTCCTGCTGATGAGAATAGTCTCTCACTACTGACTTGCGTAGCAGGAATACCAAGATATTTAAGCGCAACCTTAGCGACATTTGGGAATTTACTACACCCTTCTTGCTTCCACCAATGGTAAGGGTTTGTGGATCTATTCACCCTAGGCTCAGATAAATACTTTTCAACTTCTTCAGAAATATTCATCTCTTTTCTCTCGTTTGGTAGAGAATCGAAGAATGACCACAGTCCAGAGTTTGAAGTTGATGGTTCTGGCTCATCAGCTGTTGAATCCATTTCTTCAAAATCACGGTATAGTTCGTTTCTTAAAGCATTTGACAAATTTGCTGAAGCAACAATATTATTGATAACTACACCTTTGAATCTTGGGTCCGTTAACATAGATAAGCGAAATATTTCATCCTCTTCATGCAACGGAAATCTAGACTTAAGTGTCTTTAAAAGGCTTCTCGCAAATGTCATACCTTCTTCTTGCCTTTGTATGCGAGAGTTTAAATGGGAACTCAGACAGTGTAGGATGGGTATGACCATCGAAGAGGTTGGATATGAATCACCACTTATTTCCTTTGTGGCTTGAGCAAGTGGCTCAAGAACTTCCAACACACCCTTTGCTTGAGCCCAATCTGCATTTGTCAGCGGTTCAATATTGTGTTCAGACTGTGCTAGTTCAGCAGCAATGGGGCCCTTCATTTCAACAAGCCGCTGAAGCATGCAATACTCACTACTCCAGCGAGTCTCCACATACTGAATAAGCTCCAGCTGGGGTACCTGCATTCTCTCTTGCAGACTATGAAGGCGTTCCCGTGCTTGAGAGCTACGCCTGTAATGACCCACAATGTTTTTTGCCTTCTGTAACAGCTTCTTGACACCAGGACACTCAGATTTGGAATCGTCAACAGCTAACTGTAGAGAATGTGCAAAGCAAGGACGGGCTTTGTCACCAAATAGTGTTTTGGCAGCAGAGCGGAAATTGGGTGCATTATCGGTAATGCAATAAATTGGGATTGTCATGTCCTCCAGTGAAATGCCCCAATTAACAACACATTGCTCAAGTCTAGATTTTATGTTGGCTTTAGAATGACTTTCATTCATTGGAATGATGTCCATAGTGAATGTCTTGTAGTCATATTTGTCATTCAGGTAATGACAAGTTAGACTGACATAGCTGTCTGTGGCACGAGATGTCCAGCCATCAGATGTGAGGGTTAGTGCCTGTACAAATGGGAGATCTTGAAGAAACTCTGTTTTGAGACGATCCCGAGTCTCTTGGTAGAGCACTGATACATAATTCCGAGAGAACGTAGTTCGTGCAGGAATCTTGTAGTTGGGAGCAAAATGTTTAACCAATTCAACAAAGCCCTCCTCCTCAACAAAGCTGTATGGTAAAAGTCCTTTTACAAGCATATTTGTAATCTTGTTAGTGGTGGTTTGAGCATACGGGTGTGATGAGACCATCTTTTCTCTACTAAGCATAGTCTGGATGTTTTGTTGTACTGTCCTATCTTTTCTAGGAGCAGGTGCGGGCAGATCCTTCTTGTTGTTTTCATCTAAAAATTCTTTGTATTTGCCTGGGTGTTTTTGGAGGTGGTTAAGAAGTGTCTTGGTTGTGCCTGCCAAAAAAAATAAATAATTTAAGGGGGAAAAGGAGATTAAAAATTTAATATTGTGGTAAGTAAATGGAAATCTAGCAGGAATTTAGTAAATGTGATAGGCCTATTACATTGCCTAAAGTCTTGCCATATTCCCATTAAGGCATGGGATAAAATAGGCCTATCTTTATTTTTAGTAGGCCCCTACTGCTTCATGGCACGTTAGGTTATAATATGCATTTGTACTAATTGCGCTAATGTGTTAGAGATGAGTAAAGTTGAATTTAGATTAAATATAGCGTACCTGTAGGGCTACTGCGTGAGAGGAACCATTTAGAAAAATACCACCCTCAGTACACCAAACCAGGATTCAATCCCCTATTTTAGAGTCACCATTTTAGTCTAAGGTAAGTGTGATAACTTAAATAAAAAGTCTAAAACCTCTATCGTACCCCAATCGACTTGGCTTATAATAGGCCTAGACCCAGTGGCGGATCCATCTACTATCTCACGAACCATATATCTTATTAATTTTTATTGTTGTTCTGTGAGAGTTCCCGTAACCCCCTCATGAAATTCGAGAGGATCCACACCTTTCTTCTCAAAATTTCGTGCCCCCCCTCACGAAAATTTGCCCATGAGCATAAGCGGATTTAAGGGAAGCACATGCCCTCCACAATGGACAATAACATACACTAGGCCTCAAGGGCGCCCATATGATAATTACAGGAAACATTATTTAAAAGTAAAATATATTAGGAAAATAAGCCACTTACAAAAATTGTTGCACATAATTTATAGGCCTAATACAAAACTTAGGCTGGTCTACAAATTTTCAATCAAATACAGTAATACAGAAAACGGCCAACTAACCTGATGGAGTCTTGAAGTTCTTTCGGCATGTTCGACATTCAGCCGACTTTTTATCAATATTTTTACTAAAAAAATTCCACACAGTACTTCTTTGCCGATTAGTATTTGCACAATCACCACTGGTTTCACCCTGCATACTGTTAAATTAATTGTTCACACACGAGGTACGACTCAATCAAATAGACGCTCAAAAAACACGTGATCTACGTTCTAGAAAATAATATATCCTTTTATTTTTTAAAGAAAATATATAATATTTTAAGTTATTAACAGCAATTATCATCTATAGTGATGACGTTAAGTTTTTTTAGTATAATTATTAGGCACGTAGTGTTCCTTACTCACGCATGCGCTCGGCTATCGCTCATCTCTGGCTATATCCATATACTCGAGCCGCGCACGCGCTCAACTATCGCTCAACTCTGCCGATATCCATATACTCGCACAGACAGGAGTTTTGGTCATGTAGTAATTAAACAACTAAAATGTCTGCTTGCGCATATGAATTCAAAATTATTACAAAATATTTTTAATAACTAAGAAATACTTTAAAAGTTTAAACTGGCCGAAAATTTTAAAAATATTACTTTTATTATTTATTTTATCTACACTTTCAGTTGGTACTAATGAATGTTTATCAATACGGTATGATCATAATGTAATGGCCGTCTTGAAAATCACAACGTTAAGGAATTTTATCAGTTGCCCATAATAATAAAAATATTTTTTAATTCTTAAGGTACCGTACTTTGGTTTAACTCTTGTTGAAACCAGACTGTAAGTAAATCATTATCAAGGCTTCGAATGGACCGAAGCTTCGAACGGCAGCCGAAGCCAAACATAGGTTCGAATCGAATACGAAGTACCCTGAGATTCGATTCGGCTTCGAATTTTTCGAAGCTTCGCACACCCCTAGATATAGATAACTAATGGTTAATTCAAATTTTGAATATTTCAATTTTTTTAATTTTTTTTAGATACCCTTTGGACTTTGAATCAAAAAGGCTTCTACTGTACCTTTTTCATGTAATTGGTCCTCTTTGGTAGCCATGCATCAGTTTTGCAATTGACTGGAATGCCAATTTTGAAGAGATTTATGTTTGAATCCCAGCCGAGTCGAATGAGTATACATCCCTAAATGGTTTCACTCTCTCCCTCCCTCCCTCCATGCAAATGCGAGTACCATTTTTTGAAATTAAACCTTACTCATCCCCAGCACATCAGTGTAATTAGTACATATTTATTCATTTCAGATTTTCTTCCATGAATATAAATTTGTTTTGTACATAACAGCTCAGAATTGGATTAATTGACCATAAATAGAGTATTTTATCTGTCACTAGTTTTTTTTATTGGCACTACTTCGTAACTGTCAAAACCAGATTTTTTTTAAAGCCAAGTTGAAGTTGATATTTATTTCAAACGACAAAGTCAAGTTGGAGAAAGAGGGGTTTGCTGATAGGACAATAATAACCAACACGTGTTTTTACAAAAACTGTTTGAAATGTTTGTTTCAGGACTTTGAAAGTCTCAACTTGGAGATTAAAGAACTCCAGACCAGTATTGAGACCAGCCGCAGCCAAATAGTAGCTCTGGAGGAGAAACTAGTCGAGTTGAAAGCCCAGACAGAACAGAACCAGGCAGATCTGGACAAGGCCAAGGTGAGGGAGGGGTCATCAAGATTAATGATGTCAAACTTACCACCTTGATACCCTTGATTAATTCTGGAACAGCACTACCTTGACTTTTGTCACTTCAGTCTTTCGTCAGGTTTCAATTATAATCACATTTCCAAATTGTGTCACTTGTTTCGCTCTTTCGCGGCATTTGTTACAACTGCACACCATCTTGTTTCCTTTGTCCTTCAGTCTTGGAATGGAAGTCATTTGGTGTGCGCTGGTATTTTATTTATTTTAATGTTTGTTTCTGTTTATTTAGGTGTTGTACACATTCACAGGTGTTATAGTTATACACTTAAAGCCTATTAATCCAAACTTCTATACATAAGCAAAATTTTAAAATGAAAAAAAGTTGCTTTTGTTAAGTTTTCAAAAGATAAATATTAAATACAAAAATGGTGGCTCCCTTTCCAACTTGTGTTTTGTAACAGACAAATGGCGACAATCAGGTGTGGGGACTGACCTTGATCCACTCGCTGAGGTACCATGCATATGCTCACTGACGCACAGAACAATAGTAGTTGGCCATCGAACAACAGTAACATATGCCGCCATGTCCTAGTTATAATATACTGTAACTGCTCAATGATTGTATAATAATTGTTAGTTTAATTGCTAGTTATAATATATTTCTTCGGATAATCTGAACATCAGCAAATCCGAACAGGTCCCATTTAGTTTTAATTGTCGGGGTTTAAGTGTATGTGTTATTTGGTGGCCCTGGTGCATTTGGAAGCTAAATAAAGGTTGTGCTTTGACATTTGTTGATTTTTGACTTTGGTTGGTTCCCTGGTCTCTAACCCATCAAGCGAAGAATTGCTGTTTCGAAAGAAGTGATCTCAATACCATAATTTTTTGATAATTTTGTTTTAATGTTGAAATTTTTTTTATATATTGTTTATAGTTATGTATAACTTTAGATAATAGATATTATATAACAGTGTTCAATTTTTTAAAAATCATAAACATATAATTGAAAATTATTAAATTAGATTATTATTATAGCGTCTTTAATCACTATAAATTTGTTTTATGTATATAACTAAAGAAACTGAAAAGAATTGAACCTAAGTGGGTATTTTGGCTATCAATAGCTGTATTGGCAAAGCTTCATAACTGCCATGGTTGTTGCCCCACCCCCCGAGCCAAGTAGAAGTTGCCATTTATTCCGAGCTTTGCAAACCCATACAATCTGATATTTCTGATGTGCTTTATCACATTATAAAGGTCTGAATAATTTGCATGAAGGTAATTAATTGGTTGTTTTAGACTGAAGTGTTGGAGATAAAAGAGGTAATTAAAAAACAGAAGGAATTAATCAACCATCAAAACAAGGAGATCCAACTCAAGATACAAAAGAAAGATAAACTCGTCAAGAACAGCTCAGAATATGATCTAGAAATTAAGAAGATGGAGTATGAGATCACCAAACTAAGAAATGAGTCCGATAATTCCCATCATAAGGTAAGCCTTTGGCGATTATTACTGTTATTTTTGGAAAGAAAATAATGAATCTCTTTCCCTTTGTTGGTTTCTCTTCTTCTGAAGGAGGGGTCTGTAGTGCCCAGATAATCTCTGGGGTGTTTTTTTATCACCACTTGTTTGGGCTGTACGCTTATGCACTACTTACGCTATTGTGTAATAGATGAAGATTATATTTATAGGAAGTGTACCACAATTGGTGTGAAGGGAGAGGGAAAAATCACACTCGTTGCACTTTATTAGTATTGAAACCCCAATTTCTAAGTCATCGGCAGTCAAGCTGGTCTCCTATCCTTTTATCTATAATAATATCTTAAAGGGCCAAGTGCTGATGGTTATCCAGTTAAAGGTGGCCTTTTTAAAAAAAATAGGTTTGAATCTTTATTGGGCACTCTGAAGTGGCTTTTCACTTTCTACCCCATCTTTTCTCTGCACTATTGCGAGTGCTCTTTATACCGAAGTATTTTATAAAAGAGGCTCAAATTAACTTTATTCAAAATATAAATCTTCATTTTTCTTCTCAATCTTTGTTTTGCCTCCAAATCTTTGTATAGCCCTCAAATCTTCATTTTCCCTCGGAATCTATGTTTTGCCTTAGAATTAGAGATGGGTCGAATCCACTATTTCTCGAATCCGAAACTACATTTTATTTTCAAATCTCGAATCTAATTCCTAGCAAATCATTATAAATTTTAACGATTTACAAATAGACCTACATTACACATTATAGTCCTAAGCTGCGAATTAAGATTTATTTCAATCATGCTTTCAATTTTAATCAACCCCAACCACCCTTCGCAAAATACAGGTTAAAATTCAGCCAAATTAAACAATCTAGACTCAATTTAGGTGAATTCAACTTTAAATGCGTTGATGAACTATATTATGTTTCAACAAGTAATAATATGATGTATTAAGTAAAAAACAAAGTTACAAGATTTAATTGACAGGATTTGGTAATATTGATACAAGTCAATGTCATTAGGACGTAATATGTGTTATATATTAGATTAATATTCACAAAATTGAATCACACATTGAAAACATTTAACAAATATTAAAAATATTAAAAAATTATTAAAAATATACTAAAGACATTAATACATCAAAATTCGTGGAGTTGGATGAACTTTTTCAATATAGTAAAATTAATGTATATAAAGTACTTATTCTCTGTCAATTATTAAAGTGATAACCATACATGCATTTAAGGACACATTAATTAGTATTGTAAAATAAATATGTCATGAAATATTCTGAGAAAACGTATTAAAATTGAATTGTTCCTTATCTGTAATCCCTTGTTCCTTGGTTCCACATTGCTGTGTGTATGATAGTATCGACATGTTTCGATGCACTACGGCATCATTCTCAAGACTAAAGAAAAAGAGAGAAAAAAGAATAATACAAATACATATGCTTCAACCACACCCTATCCATAAATATTTACTGCTATAGTTAATAAAGGTGGAATGCTAAATAAGTTAAAGATATATGAAATTATAATAATTACCACGATGAAGAGACAAGGAGTGTTCCAACTAATGTTGTGAGGAAACTAAAATAGAAATAGAACTAACGTGTGTATATAAAATGAGAATCGAAATGATCTAGAATAAGCAAACTGAAAAATCAAAGATATGAGATTTAAGGTGGTTAAATGTGTAGAGCTAAGCTGGGAAGTTATCAAATAGATAGATAGATTATACATAATTAAATTTAATATAAAAAGAAGAAAGAAGGAGGAGGGGGAGTGAAAGAAAAATGACAAAAGGAAGAGAATTAAGGTACTATTCTTCTCGACTCTGGCCCGAACAGGTCTTTATCTACTATGGATGGATGGGCAGGTGTAGACAGGATTAAGGGTTTTTTTGATTTTGGCATGTTGGGGGAGTTTCCTAAGGGTGTTAATGAGAATTTGATTTTCAAAATTAGTTTGTTTGTTTAATACGGTTTTTTAATTTAAAATTGCAGTTTGAATAAATATGTTTTCAGCAGTGTTCATGGTTGTGCCTTTGGATGTGTTGAAAAATAACTTCATGCTATTTTCCATAGGGGTCGGTTGATGTCCAGAAGTTTTTAAGATGTTCGGAAAATTTTGACTTGTTCCTATCGTGTTTAAAATCACTGATGTGTTCAAAAAACCTAGTAGAAATTTTACGGCCAGATTGGCCAATGTACACGCTGTC